>CM048819.1:63595889-63830598 GCA_026586065.1 Dioscorea zingiberensis | reverse complement strand
AATGCCCGCCAACTTCTTCAACAAACGGAATGATAAGAACCAGAAGGATTGAAACGGAATCGAAGAGAAATTTCCTATCGAATTCCTCCATTCGATCCATGCGAAACCCTAATCACCGGGGGATTCTGATGATAATCGATCAGGGAGGAATCAATATGGCGGCGGTGAAGCCGTCGCAGTCGGAGCCCGTCGACAGGTTTCAGCGCGGCAGTAGAGGTGTTGGCAGGGCAGTCCCGGTCTCCTATAAGCTCGACGTCTTCAAGGATGAAAACTTCGATCCGAATGTGTATGTTCAGTCAAAGTGCCGCGCCATGAGTGATAAGGTTGTTCTGATTCTTGATTTCGAGTCTCTGGTTGGTGTTTTTGAGAGCAGGGTTTAATCGGGGGTTTGTGAAAAAGAAGTGGTTTTGAGGAGTATGAGTGTTCTTTACTTCTTGTGGTGTTTGGGTGCATTGTCTATGTTTAGTTTGGGGGAAATGGTGTTTTCTCATCCAGATGTGATTGTCTCTTGGCTTTTAGATTCTTGTTGGTTGTTGGATTTGTGTTTTTAATTTGGTTTTCGTGAAAGTTTAGGTTTTTGAGTTACTTGATATGTAGGGCTTTTTGGGTGCATTATCTATAGTTAAGTTAGAAAAAGATTGATGCTTTTTCTTCTTTTGCAGCATGTTATATTTTGTCTTGAGATTCTTTTCGCCATTTGAGTGAGTGATTTAATCTCGTTTGTGTGAAATGTTAAGATTTTGAGGACTTTTCTTATTGAGTTCTTGATTTGTTGGGATGTTTGGGTGCATAAATTATAATTTGGGAAAAATGGTTTTTTCTTCTTTTTGCTACATATTTGACAATTTTATTGAGTGTTCCTTTCAAAATTCTTGTTGCTGTTTGATTGTAGCTATTTATTCTGGTTTGCATGAAAAAATTAGGCTTTGAGGAATGCTTCTATTTCTTGATTTGTCAGGATGTCTGTAAACAAGGTGGTGTTTTTCTTCTTTTTGCTTGCGTTTAAATTAAGACTATAACCGGCCGTCTCCTGCGATCTGATCTTTTACAGTGCTTGGTGTGACTTTGCATAAAACCGCTACTGGGCTTTTTAAATCGATTTCTTAAAGCAGGCCTGGTTCATGACCGCGCGATTGCTATTAACCGGGTGTAAATTTAGCTGAGCAGCTCTCTGCGGAGCTACTCGAGATAGGCTCAATAATGCTCGAATTCGACTCGAAATTTCATTTAACCGAAAGCTCGAGCCTCGGTAGCTGCTCGAGTAGTTTTACGCAGCCGAGCTCGAGCAACAAAGTACTTCAGCTCGGCACAGGCTCAGCGGAAAGCCTAATCGAAGCTTTTTATATATATATATATATACTTGGTAATACCTTTATAATAAAACGCAGCCGAGCTTCACGAGCTTGAGCAATCTCGAGCTTCACAAGTTAAATCTCTATTGGTAATTCGCAGCTTCACGAGCCGAGCTCGAGTAGCTCGATTAATACACGAAGTCGCAGCTTGAGCGGGAAAATTAAGGCCTCGAAATCTGAGCTGGAGCCAGCTTTGAGCCTCGAGTTTTGTTCCACTTGGTGCCGCAGCCTAAGCATATACAAGATTCTGCCTCGCTCTCGCCTCGCTTACACCCCTAGTTATCATTGCATAGTTTTGCTGTGGATTGCCAAAGAATTGCCATTCTTGGTGACCCTTGATATGTTTTTCCTTCTTATATGGACTATGACATTATGACCCTCACACAGTTGGATATAACTTATTTCCTTTGATTTTCGTACTATAAAGATGAATACAATATAATGGCATTGTGCAGTAAATCTAGAATATGGCGCTTCATTTATTGTAGAAATTATGACAATTATGTTTTGCTGTTCTGGCTTAATGTATGCATATGGTTTTAAATTTCTAATTCCATGGATTATAGCTGGGATTACTTCCTCGAGGTTTTCACTTGAAAATTATGGATAAGTTTTCCTACCATTTGGAAAAACTTAACACTTGATAATAGCAAAAAGCATTTCTCACACCAGAAATTTGTTTTTTTTTAATTTATTCTATTTTACCATTAATTCAGCGGATGACTTATTTATATTAATTCTCTCCGTAGGAAATAAGACAGTTACGCTCTTCTTTGCAAGTTTTGAAGAAGGCTTCAGCTGAAGAAATGTATATGTGAAGTGTTTATGCTAACATTGCAACATTAATCAGGTTGATCATTTTCCACTTTAATATGGAGTATTTCTTATACTTTAAGATTTCCCATGGTTTTGATGTTTATATATAATTTTCAATAAATTTCCTTAATACAAACATATGCATTTATTTAATGCAATTTATTGAAATCAATTTCAGGAACCATGTGATAGATGAGGTTTTTAGTGTAGATTATCTCAATAAATGACTTATAACTATCCAATATTTATTGTAGATCAACCCTACTTGAAAGCTAGTTTGTCTCTTGGACATTCTTTTAGCTGACAAATCTATTATTTGTCTCAGTGGGTCATTGAAATTGGCACTGATGCACCTCTTTGTTTGTATACCACTGCCTTCACAGAGCAGCTGAGGAAATATCTGGTCTAGAAAAAGAGCTCCTGTCCATGAGAAACTTGTGTACTTCGCAGGTTGCTCTGATTCGTGAATTTACAGAAGGAATTCCTATTGAATCCTGGTCTGTTGATTCTGAAGGATCCATAGAGGATGATTTGTCATTCTGTGAAGACCGAGAGCCTTCTGAGGCAGAGAAATTGTTTGTTGAGTTACCTGATATGCTTGATGTTTTGCTATCTGAGAGGAGAGTTGCTGAAGCATTGGATGCTTTGGATGAAGCTGAACGAATAGCTGCAGAAGCAGCAGAAAATCAAACTTTGAGACCAGCTGAGCTCCTTTCATTACAAACTATTATTAATAAAAATCGACAAAAATTAGCAGATCATCTGTTTGAAGCTGCTTTCAAGTCCTCTACACATGGTCATGAACTTCATTCAGTTGTCTCATCTCCTGGGGTAGTGGATCAGCTTGCTGGAGCTTCTTCCAATCCTCTACACGTGGTGTTGAGCTTCATGCAGCTGTCTCAGCTCTTAAAAGGCTTGGAAAAAGGACCCCGTGCCCATAGTTTGCTGCTTAATTCCCATTAAGTGAAAGGCTTCAATGTAACATGAAGACTATCCACCCAAGTAGCACTTCATATGGAGTACCATATACTCACTGCTCTTTCACAGCAGGTTTTCTCTGCCATTGCTCAAGCTGTGCATGACTCACAGACTGTCTTTTGCTGAGTGATTCAGCATATGTGTCAGAATTGGTGAAATGGTTCGCAAAGCAGGCAGAAGCTTTTGCACAACTTGTGCAGAAGCATGTGTTGGCTTCTTGTGCAGATGCTGGGAGCTTGAGAGCTGCAGCAGAATGCTCAGATTGCTCTTGGACATTGCTCATTGTTGGAATCTCAGGGATTCTACTTTCTTCTGTTCTTTTGCAACATTTCAGACCCAGTGTTGAAGAAGCTCTAAATGGTAATTTAAAGAGGATTGAAAGGAAGACTGCTGCACTAGCTGCTGCAGATGATTGGGTTCTTATGATATCCTTCAAAAACACACTCACCCAATGGGACATCTAGTACAGCTTCTGGAATTCAGCCTAAACTTTCTAGTAGTGCACATTGTTTCAAATCTATGGTGCAGGTCAGTAAAATATCTCTTTTGAATGGAATACACATTTTCTTGAAGGTTCTGTAAGTCCCTGTAGCCTGCTTCATCTGCATTATGTGATCAAAGGTTAGTTGTTATTGAGTGAAGAACACATGTTTCTAAAGGTTCCCCAAGTCTTTCTGTACCCAATTTACCGATGCATCAACTTTTGTTTTGTAGTCTATATAAAAAGTCTGTTTATTTGATCTTTTGTCAACCAACTTTCGAAGTGATACAGGTTGATGGTTTTGGTATAGTGCCTACCATGTCGTATTGATAATTTTTTCTATTTGATCAATAATCCTTGTTGAAATCTGAACTTAAGATGCCCGGTTTCTCAAAATCAAGGCGTTTATTTCGTTCAAAATCTTCTATCTCCTACCACATATATTCTTTCTTTTTTCTTTTAGTTTCACATATTCCTTATCTTCATCTCCTATCCTCATTTTGTGTCCTTTTGCAAACATCGTGGGATACATGTAATTATAACTCATGTTATCCTTGCCATACTACCATGTTCTCTCCAATCCTTTGAAAGAGATACTACTACTTTCTCATCCTCCATTTTGCACTGTTTGTGTCTTCAGTTCTTTGTCTACCTTTTCTACCCACTCTAATCTTTGGTGCATTGTGTAACCATCAAGCTAGGGAGGCTGTTAGTCCGCTTTACCTACTATTTGATTACTGACTATTGCTATTTCCAACTATCCTTCCATCTTCTCTGGTTTTTCACTCTGTTTACACTGCTCTTTGTAGGATCTTCTTGATGATATAAGCCCCGCTTCTGATGAGTATGCAGTTTGCTGGTTCTACATTGATGGCCTCTTTCAGAGTATTTGATTCCTATATCAGTCTGCTGATAAATGCTATACCGCGGCTTAGTTGAGGTGGATGATAATGTAATACTGAAGGTTACGGAATAAAATAGTTAGGGATGGCAGAGAGCGAAGAACAACAGCTGGTATTACTGGTGAATTCCATCGGTATTGGTTAATAAGAGATTCTCCTCGAAAGCAGCTATAAAGCTTTCCTCAATGTGTCAGGCTGGTAACATGGATGATTCTCATAAAACGACTTCAGATAGAGACAACCATTCGACAGAACTAAGAAATTGGAAAAGAAAATTACACCATTGTGTTGACAGATTACGAGATAGATTCTGCAGGCAGCAGATGCTTGCCCTTATCTTAACTGAGGATGGTGATACTCTTTTAAATGCACAAATGTACCTTTCTATGGATGAAAGTTTCGATTATCCTGAGTGGTCACCTTCACCTATTTTTCAGGTATGGCATGCATAAGGTTAGGCATTTGAATGGTTTTCTACACTGTTTTCTAAGAACTTATTCCCTTATCTTTTGGGCTTTTATTTCTGAATTTAGGTATTGGCATTTTGAACTTTTGAAATTTGATTACAATTCAATAGTTGAACCCAATGATAGCTCCAGTGTCAGAGATATTGGTTATGCATCAGGTCACAGCAAGAAAGAAAGAGAGATTATGATGAAATAACACACCTCCAGCATTTAAATAAGCTTAATTTTATGATTGCAAACTAGCAATTTTCCCTCTCATAATGCCATTGTTCATAATTGTACCAATACTCTCAAAATATGATCTTTTGTTCCATGCTTTGTTTCCACAGTATCTCTTCAGAAAAACTGAATACGCATGGCAAAGCATAGCTGCTGATATGTTTGTAGGAAGGGAAATATTTGCTTCCTTGATAATGATGAGACTCTACAGACAGTAGTTTTATTCCTTTCTGATGACCCTAACTTCTGGGAAGATATTGAGAAAGGGCCAAGACCTTTGGGTCTGTTAGGCCTTCGGCAGGTAGATGCTTTAACTAGGAGTTTTGTTTTTGTTTTTGCTTATTCATGATCTCATTTAGCTTTTCGGTTGTAGTTTTATTTGGATATGCAGTTCATAATTGTTTTTGCACAAGGCCGATACCTCTCACGGCATGCTCATCAACTTATCAAGGACATCATAGAAAGGGCAATGCTTGCATTTTCTGCGACAGGAATGGATCCAGACAGGTATCTTTTTGCGACACGATAGTTTTAATTGTTCTATTATTATTCTCATTATTTTATCTCTCTCTACCTGTTTCACTGATTTTTTACATTCTCAACCAGGTCATATATACTTAAGCTTGTCTTTCTAACAACTTAATTTATTTTTTCTGTCGAAGTTTGGTATAGTTTTGCATCAACATGAATGAACATGAGAGTTTGAATCTAAGTAATGCTAAAGTTCGACTTGTCATCCTCGGATCTTCTTCATGCAGTGTGCTTCCAGATGATGGATTGGTTCTGTCTTGCATTGCTGCGTGAGAAAACTGTGAATACTAATAACCGAAGAAGTAGAACTGGTATGTTCGATAGAGAAGCCAACAGTCCAACTGCCTCTGTGTCTGCACTACCAATGTCATCTTTTAGATCTCTTGGAAGTTCTAATTTTTCATTTCAAGTTTCAACTGTAAATTAGAATTCCAGTCATTGCATGTAGGATATTGATCTTCTGTTTTTCCTGCTGATTTTGATCTCATTTCACTTTTCTTTTGAATTCTTTTGTAGTTCGCCAATCCTGTAAATTATTTGGCCATTTTATGATGTGGGACTATTATTGAGATTATTATTATTTTTAGTTTATTTTAAAAAATAGAAAATCTTTTTTGAAATATATAAAAAAAAAAATTCTTTAAGTTAGAAAATTTCTTATCGGATCCTACCCGACCCGATAAAGAAACTCGACTCCGATCGCGTGGAAGGATGGAGAAAGAAGAGGAATTGGGGATCGAGCGGAGGGAGATGGCCGCCGGCGAGGAGGCAACGCACGGAGTTCTGGCGATCGTGAGCACGAGGCTCTCGCTGCGAGATCTGTGCTCGTTGCTTCTTGTCAGCTCCTCCTGCTATCATTTTCTCCTTTCTCAACCCAATGCCTGGGAGGTAATTAGGCCTTTTCATTTCTAGTGTTCTTTCGAGCTTTCTACTCCGTTTTAACTTCGTATTGATTGTCTTTCAGGTCCTTGATCTTCGTGAGATGAGTAGGGCTGGGGAGCGACTGATTTCCGCACTGTCGCTGGTTAGTTTAATGAGTCTCTCTTTCTGAATTTAATGCCAAAAATATTTTTTTTTCATCTTTTGCTTGTTTTAGTGTTCTGATTTACATGAAAATCTATACTCGTTGATTTTTGCATATTCAGGCTAGATATCAGAATGTCAAGAAGATAAGTCTTGAATTTGCGCGGGATATTGAAGATGAACACCTCATTCTCCTTAAAAGTAAGGTAAATCTATATTAGATTCGGCTCAAATACCTTGATGTAACTTTTATATGGTTTGTTCTTCAAGGAAAACTCCATCTTGGTGGAATTTCACTGTCTTCTTACTTGTAATGATTTTTGTGCGAAGACTTTTTTTTATTTTATATTATTTTAAGTTTGTGGAGTTGCAAAGGTAAGATTTTAAAAAAGAGTTTTGACTTTTTGTGTCTTCCATCTAGATTAAACTATGGCCTTGATTATTTGAGAACTGAAAATTTGATTTAAAGTACATGGAAAGTCTGGAGCATTTGAAACTGTTTATGTAACTGAGTAAGTGATTGTAAACCACCAGCCTAAAGTTCCTGGTGACCATTTATCTCAGGTGATGGAGTCACTTCAGAACTTGGAATCTCTGAATCTTAATGGTTGTCAGAAGATATCTGATAAAGGGGTTGAAGCAGTAACTAGTTGTTGCCCTAATCTAAAGGCTTTCTCTATCTATTGGAATGTTAGGTGCTTTTTTTTTTTAGATTACTACTTTTATTTTCTATACCTTCCCAGAAACGTTATTTCCACTTACTCGTTATATTGATGTTTCAGGATAACTGATTTTGGCATCAAGCAGTTGATAAAAAACTGCAGACAGATAGTAGATTTGAACTTGAGTGGTTGTAAGGTAATGCAACATGTTTAAGACAAAAAGAAACATACTCTCTCAAAAAATAAGTTGAATACCTGCCCATAGAAGTTGTACACATTTCTTCTACAATTATTGTCCGAATCTCTTGATTTGTTTTGAACATGGAATCATCATCTTTATACACTCATAAAGAGTCATTTTGACAGGACCTTTCTTTTTCCTTTTTCCCTGCATCTCATTATTACACTGTTGATCACCTTCATCTTCACCCCTTCTTGATCTTTGAGTATGTTGATTGCAGAACATCTCTGACCAAAGTTTGCAGATGATTGCAGATAGTTACCAAGAATTAAATGTGTTAAATCTGACTAGGTATGTCATATTATTAAAACTAGTTTATCATATTCATCTTTTCTCAAATTAATTTATAATCAGACATGGAAAGTAGTAGTAGTTGTGTGTTGGTTCATGATTTCATCTTATATAGTTGACCATTTTTGTATTTGAAGTTTCATTGAATGTATGGACCCGCATCAAGGGGTATATTGAGGGGTATTATTTTAATGGAGACAAAACTGATGTTCCCCTGCTTCCATAGGTGCATAAATTTTAACTGATGCGGGTTTACAACAAGTACTTCTTAAATGTTCTTTTACTGGAAAGCTTTTAAACCTATATGCTCTTTCAAGGTAACTTGATAAAGGACCTTGAATTTTATAATTGAATGTTACTGTTGAAAAGTATAACTTACTCACATTCTTTCTTTTGCAACAGTCTCACAGATAGAGCTTACAAAAATATTGCTTCTTTAGCAAATCTGAAGTTTTTGGACCTGTGTGGTGCTCAGGTGTTTGGTCCCCTCCCTGTTGATCTTCATAGTACTCAACCATGTATTAATGCTGATAATGAATTTCATCTTGTTAGAACCTGTCTGATGAAGGCCTTTCCTGTATAGCCAAATGCAAGAATTTGGTTTCACTAAACCTGACATGGTAACCTTTACCCCTTCACTTCTAACTCATTTTTCATAATGAGAACAAATGCTGATTAGAAACATACCTATCTTTAAAAGGTGTGTGCGTGTCACAGACATGGGTGTGATAGGTCTTGTGCAAGGTTGTCCTTCTCTTGAATTTCTCAGGTGATTTGTGTATATGCTTTGATCAACCTGGTATTTGATATCATCGCTCCATTTGATATACTGATCCAATTTTTTCAAATGGATAAGCAGCTTGTTTGGGATCATTGGGGTAACTGATGCATCTTTGGAGGCACTCTCCCATTCTTGCTCAAATACTCTGACAACACTCGATGTAAACGGATGCATTGGCATTAAGGTCTGCAATCCTCCTCCTGCACTGAAAAGTTTCTTATTCTCTTTGTTAATTATACCTTCCATTTACCTGCCCACATATCTGTCTAGAGGGAGGAGCCGTGGAGGACTTGCTTCGTTGTTTCCTTATCTTAGATGTGCTTCAAGGTACACACAGTTGATATTGAGCTGCCATCTCCAGCTTTACATAAGTTCCTTTCTCTGCAGGTTGAGCACTTTCTTTTCATCTGAGGTACAAAATACAAGAATTCAAATATATGTCAAACTGCTTTGTTTATGCAAATACTACTATGTTAGAGAGAGAGAGAGAGAGAGAGAGAGAGAGAGTAGTTGAGAGTAAGAGGGTTGCTTTGTCAGAGAAAGATGACACTTGCTCTTGCTGGAAGTCATTATAAAACATTGAAAAGGCAGAGCAGGTGTCATCTCTCCCAAGTATATAGGAACCTGATACTCTTACACACACACACACACACAAATGCACAAAGCCTGCATTGTTCTTAATCCTTGCTTTAGCCTCCTCTCATATTTATACTATGTACCATGTTCAATGCCAGGCTTCTTCTTCCCTCCCTGCGTTCTTTTTTTCTCATATGGACCAAGCCAGCACATCGAACTCCACTTATTTATGGGTAGGCCCCTCTTGTTGTCCTTGGTCAATTGGTGATCACACTCAAGCTTTCACATTGTGGGAATTTTCAACTTAGAGAGAGGGAGAGAGAGAAAGAGGTCACAATTCCCTTGAATTATTTCATAGCACAGCTGTGGAGCCATGTAGAGAATTGTCTAAGAGCCAGCATCACCTGTCATCCCAGCAGTCAACACAGTATCACCTTCCTTGGATTTGATTATATTGTTATGAGATTCTTTTAAATGCTAACATCATATATCTATGTGTGTTTTGAATTCAAACGGAAAATTCCAACTGATAGGTGTGAGCTACACCACAAAAACTCAATGCAGATATATGAAGTAGTTCATTTCTATCAGTTTGAATTTTCCTTCTTAATTTACAGTGGTTGTAGTTGTAGTGTACCCCTGATTTGTAATTTTGTTATCCTTCCCTTTCTTTTGAGAATCCTCTTAATCAAGACTTAACTGTCAAGTGGTTTATATTTTCATTAGCTATTTAGTCAAAAGTTTAGTCCATACCCACCTCTTTCACTTTCTTAGCCTCCTGATTAAAGTTCATTAGCATACTTTTCTATGGCTGGTGAGGAGATGGAAAAGCGTTAACCTTCATTAGCTTCTAACCAGATTAAACTATCCAAATTAATAGCTGTCATTTAGAAGTATCTCAATTCTAGAAGGCATTTCTCATCTACTTTATGGTTCACTGAATGCCCTTGAAGCTGAATTTGATGCATGTGCTCCCTTCCATCATCTAAGGTAGTATTTGTTTGACTCGATGGGCACTTATATATCTAGGGATGGGGATGTGTACATCCAAAAACATGTTTATTTTTTTTTTATTTGTTTGGTTCCCTATCCTTGAATAAAGATGCGGTGATCCAAAATTACTGAATGACCATATGCTATAAAAAACATGGGATATGATCATCCAGAAGCTCATGATCCATTCTAGTATATATTTCCATCTTTTTTAATTTCCCTTATCCAACTACTCTTACATTACAGCTTACCTCCTCGGCCAAGGCTCTTACCGGCCCAATCCAGTAGTTCTCCAGCACTTCTAGCAAAGATGCTCGACTCTCTCCCTTTCTTTTGACAAAGACTGACAACTCCCGATACCACCTTGTTTCAGCTTGCTTGTTTTGGCTCTCCCTCCCATACAACCCTAGTAGCCCCAACAACTCTTTTCGCTTATAAGTTGAAGATTACCTTGGACCCTTTGAGGTCACAAGAGTTATCTCACATGAAGAATCTTAGATTAAAACCATATCATGTCTATTTTGGACCACAATTTCTATGTATTATTTTAATTATTTATTAATTTTAATAATAATAATTATTACTATTGTATACATAATTTTACACAATCATTTTCATATATTTTAATTATTTTAATTTAAAATTTTGCTTAAATATTAGCAAATATAATGTAATTGATACATAATAAATTTAATTCGTAAAAAATATAATATTAATTAATATATATTATTATAATTAAGGTATAATTTATTTCATCACACATTACTAATTATTAAGTAAAATAATTAAATTAGTTAATTATTATTTTTTAATTAAATAATTAAAAATATTTAAAAATTAATACAAAGGTAATCACAATAAAGGGTAATTATATCTAATAACATTAGTTTACAAACAAACATATAATAGGTATACATCCCATTTTTTCTCTCTATTTAATTAAACACAACTGTAATATTTATTGAGCAACCATACACTACCTAAGCTGATTTATAAATTTTACTACAATAAATTTTCCCTCTCAAAATCCACATTATAGAAAATACCAAACTATGCTTGCGTTTTTTTAAATAAAAAAAATACCATTTTTAAAATTATAAAAATTGTTGAAATGAGAAAAAGAAAAGGATAAATTAAACAGAAGCTAGAATGGGAAAAGTCAAAACTAAACACATGGAAAAAAAACTACAAATATGGCAAACATACCTGACTTTTCTATTTGTTGTCTGTATATATTTTTAACATAATAAAGCTTCATTAAAAAATAAAAAAATCTAAATTGATACATAATTGAGATAATGAAATTTCCATCAAATCAATTGTTGATTGAAAATATGGATAGGATTCAAAGGTTCCCAATCTCCAATTAATTGTTTTCCAATTAACCAAACTTCTTCTAGATTCCTTCAATTTTTCTATGAGGAAAAGAAATAAAAATAAAAAGAAAAATAAATCATTTTCTCTCTAATTTAGATAACAAGGTAGACATGCATGAAAATTAAGAGAATAAATGAGAATAACAATTATATAAATAAAGAAATACTTTTAATAATTTTTACTACCAAAAATAATATAATAAACATGATTTAAAATAGAAAAAGTAGTGCCCAAGGACGGACAGCTAAGATTTTCTTGAGATGGGAGGAATAAGGAAGTACGTACGGCTGATGATGAGTCATCATCAGTGCGTCGTCTTCTCCCCGTCTTCTCCGATTCCCTCCCTCTCCGCCGCATCACTTCGCCGGCGAGCCACCGCAGCCATGACGTGCCCTCCTGGCGACGCGATTGCACAGCAGAAGCGCGCCCTCAGATCCGACGTTCGTAAGGCTCTCAAGGCTTTCTCGCCTACCGAGCGATCCCATGAAGGTCTCCTCTCTTTCTCGATCTCTGTCTATGATTAACTAGGGCATCGGAAAAGCATTGTGATTGATGTACTTTTGATGATTTTGGAATGAGGTGAGGTTATGAGATTAAGCGTGAAAAATTGGATTTTGATTGTTAAGTCGATGACATTTGCATGCTTTTTAGAAATGTACCCTTGCAAAACTAAATCTATGTTGATTGATATTAAACTATTTTTTTGTAGAGTAGCTATGCTTTCTGCCAAGCTACCCTGCAGGAATTATTTTAGATTTTTTCTTGTTGTGATATAATTTTCAATGTTAATTACTGATTCTCTCTTGTATGTGTGTATTTTCCGATACTTGGAAGGAATGCATAGAGATGTTTGATGAAATGGTTTCATTTGCATTGGACTAGTTTGGACACCAATATAATGATTTGGTTCTTTCTTGTGTAGATTCGGCAATTCAGAGCTTGGTTCTGGACTCTTCATGGTTTAGATCTTGTAGAAGTTTATGTGCTTATATAAGTTGTGAGGCCCTACGGGAAGTTGATACATCAAGAATTCTGTCAGAAATTCTAAGTAATGTGGACACTGGTATGCTCTATGCCCATTTGCTTGTATTTCAAATTTTTGTACCTAAAAGCAAGATTTTTCTGCTCTTTTCAAAATTTAATCTCCTATTGCCTTTGGGCTATGACTTGGACTCTATTTGCATTGTCTTGCCTTGAAAATGTCCTATTCTAAGAAACCTTGATGCATCCAACGAACCAGGGTGCCTAAATGAGATGCTCTTGCTATGTATTGTATCATTGTATGTATAATGTATGTGTGCGCTTGTGCGCTGGCTTGATCATTTATAGTTTATAACTATTGAGTTGATTCCTAAATCCTTAATGTTCAGTTTCGAGTCAGGACCATCATGCACAGGAGAAGAAGAAACTTTATGTTCCACGAGTGGAGTGATAAGAATAGCCACATGAGAATGTTCCATATTTCTTCTACTGAAGATCTAGTGGCAAATTCAATGAATATCTTGGAGCCAAGTCCAACAGATGCTGATGGTAACCAACGTGAAGATGGTATGACTTATTAGTGCTTTCTAACTTTTGATATAGTAATAGTTTTTATTTCAAAATATTTGGTTGTGTCTTTACGTGTTGAAGTTTTATCTTTTTGCAGTGATGCTGGCTTGTCACCCTGTTGATATCTTTCTTCTGCCTGGTAGATTAACTCATGTGTCAACTAATTGTTGGTATGCAATATTTGGTTTCCTCCTACTTTATCTTGTTTCTATCTTTCACTTGCAGGACTCGCCTTTGACAAAACTGGACGTAGGCTCGGCCGCGGAGGAGGGTAGGATTATATATCCTTGCTCACCATAAACGAATTGAAGATTCCTTCAATTTTATCACATTATTCTTGTTTTTTATTTATGCGTTAAGACATTTAAGTTATTCAATCGAAAAACTGTAGATGAATTAGATTGTTGTTTGTGTGCTTTATGCACTTTTGATGAAAGATCATAAGTGAAAGAAAAAAATTAAAGAAAATTTGTTATCAACACTTTAACATTCTTAACGGTTAGGACCCATCTGAATTGCAAGAGCAGAAGTATTTTTTGATTTTGAAATATTTTTCTTATCTCTGATTGTCCATCGCTAACATTATATGTTTTGTTGTGTATGCACATAATGCAAAAGGTACTATGATGTGTTACTGAAGAAATACCATGATCTTGCTTTGGAAAGAAGCTGGAGGCAGCCTCTTCTAGGTGAATGTTCCTTCAACATGAAATGTTGTCCTTGTATCAGTTAGCCTTTTATTCAAAACCACATGTAGCACACACACATTCACACACACAAAACAATCTTCCATCTTATATATCTTATGTTGCAGTAGTGAAAGGAATTTCTCTTTAAGATAGCATTCAGCATGATGTTGATCTGGCCTATGTTTGTTATAAACTCAAGACTTGAACTTGTAATTTCTCATGATCCTAAAAGATGGCTTCTTGATTTGTTTTTGCAGTAGCACTTGCATATTCTGTTCAGATTATGGAGGAGAATGTTATTCCAGTTACTCCCAATGATATGCCTGTGGATGCTCTTGTTACTGCATCTGGTGTTATTCCAATTACTCCTGCTGCCCTTGAGCGTATGTAATCTCTTGAAACCATTTTTTTATTGTCAAATATCGTGGAGGCTCCTGCTCGTATTCTTCGATGGAATGAGTGCTTTCAATCACTGCTTCCTCTTGCGTATGACAATCAAAATGAATGGAAAGTAATGTGGTTACTTCCCTATTATTACAAATGCATAACATTTTTGTTCTTGACTGTTATCCTGATATGTTTGACACTGAACACCTTATTTAATCTTTATGCGACAAATTCATCAACTGTATTATTGTACTTTTGAGACCTTAAGATGGTACATCCAAGTCCAGTGTTATAAATATGACAAATCAAGTTAATTATAGAACACTTATTATGAGGAATGAAAAAATAATAGACAAACAAGGTATAATAGGAACCACGATACAACAATCATATGAATGTGTTTTATTATAGGGTCCTAACTAGGACTGAAACTTAGACTTTATGGTATTAACCAACTGATCATCAATCTTGAAAGCCTTGGCAAGAACTTCAGTAGGAATGCTAGGCTTAGACCCAAACAGAGTGTTAGAAGCCAGTACAACCCCAGGTAACTGGCTATTGAATGTGGTAATTGCTGTTGCCTTCTCCTTGCCAACATTATACTGGAAGTGAATTAGTCCTTGGGGAATCACAAACAACTCCCCAGCGTTCACAACCTTGGAGAAGAAGACACCATCTGTCGTCACAAAGCCAACGAGCAACCTCCGCTTCTGACCAGCACCAGCTCCATGCCCGGGTGGATGGGAGTGCGGCGGGTTTAGTCCGCCAGGCGAAAAGTCCACACGATTCATGGAGATACCAAGCTGTTCAGGCCAGGAAAGTTGAGGACATTAGCTAAGGTTGCATTTGATCCTATTGTGTTCTCTGTGTGTGTCTCTTGTGCTAGCCCAGAGAAGAAGAAGTCCTCGGACGTGATGTTCTTTTGAGTCTTTGCATGGGAAGCCATGGATGGAGGGTTGAGCTTTGAGCTCACCTATGCAGAAGTCTTGGAGAGCATCAGGATCAGAGCGGCACAAAGAGAGCAAGATTGCAAGACAGATGATCAAGAAATGTTGTCTTGCTGCCATTGTTGTGGTAAGATGAAATTTAATCTTCCATCTCCCTCTATATATATACACATTCATGTTTGATTTATCAAAATGAGAGAAGCTTGACTTGGTAAACATGGTGCATTCTCAAATCACTGGAATTTGTTTGTACTCATAGAAAGTAGGTTTCTTTTTAATTGTCAAACAAAAACATTGAGGATGCCGTGAACAATGGGGTAGAAGATTTATTACAAGGAAAATGACACTCGGTTTGTCATATTTATGGATCATTAACTTGATTAAGTCTGGTTTAATTTTCCATGTGAACTGAAATTGAGGTTTGATTTGGTCACTGATTAACATTTCTTGAGTTAGCTAGATGGAAGTTGTTAAGAAATTTAGTCATGTTGAAAACTAGCTATTGTTTATTATTGAGGTTGGTGGTTTTTTTCTTTCTTATGTTTTTAATTTTTTTTTTGTTGGAGGTGGGCTTTTCTTCTGATATGGTATGAGAAATACAATGGTGATTAGGACATGACAGGTATGGTTTACCAAAATGATAGACCAAAAATAATTAAAGTTTTTAGTGTTTTTTTTTTAATTTAAGCATTATATTAAATAAGTAGAATGGAAAAGAAAAGAAATAAGGAAGATGGGAGGGAAATCCAAAGTTTATATGGTTGTATCTATTTAAAAGGACAACCCGCTTTTACTGAAACTCTGCTATGCACAAAGTCGGGGAAAAAGGTTGGGCACATTTGGTTATTCTATTGCTGTATTACGCTTTTACTCTATTTTTTTCTTTTGTAGAAGAGACTGGTTGGACAATTTTTCCATCAAGGCCAGCGCCCTCTTCACACATTGTATCTATTTGTTCTATGAAAATAGTTGAATAAGTCTTTTTTATATAAGATAGCGTTTATAGATAGATAGGCTAAGTTGATTATTTTTTTTCTTGGCCAAAAACTTTTATTTTAAAATTAAACACTTTTACCAATTTTTGGATTTTTTTTACCTCCTGAAAAAAAAAATAGTGAAAAAGCAGTATGTCACGTAAGTAAAATTCTATCATATGTAAATTATTTAAAAAATAATTTTAGACTAAATTATTTTAGACTTAAATTATTTATAGATAGATAGGCTGAGTTGAATTTTTTAAAAATAATTTTAGACTAAATTAATTAAAAAAATATTTTTTAAAAATTATTATTTTGCTGACGTCAAGGTAATCACATATACGCCAAGAAAAAAATCGCCTACATGAAATAAGAAAAATAAAAAATAAAAGTCAGATTTCATACCGCTACACGCTAATTGTAGATATCAATTAACAAAATACGCAAAATATACTTAAGTATCAATATTTTAAAAGATGCAGTCTGAAAACTAACATCGGAAAGTATAATATAGGGATGAATAGTATATTTAAGCCTTTTTTTTAAATGTGTTTTCACCTAACAACAATAAGTAGTGAAAAAGAAGATTTTTTTTTAAAAAAAATAAAGTGGATAAGTAATATTCATTTATTTAATTTCAAAAAAGTTCATACATAAGGGGAGTCTTTTGTGGATCTCATACAAAAAGGGCTATTGCCCCTATCTGCAAACGCCCTCCTAGTCCTAAGCGTCATCAAATTTTGCCCTCAGAGATGTTGGGATGGCTCTTCAATCCAGACTCTTCATGTGTATTCTTACTGTAAGCTATTGTGTATGTTCTTCTCTAAAAACACACTTTTCAAGCTGTGTTTTTTTTTTCTGACGAAATTATCCTTATTAATGTTTTTTAATAATTTGTCGGAACTTGGGTTATTTTTGTTGATAGTGATAGAAAGTAGAAACTCAGCTAATTCTTCTAGGCAGTCATCATCCATTTAAAATTAGAAAAAGAAAATAATAATCATAATTCATGCATCAAATGCAACTTTCAATAAGATATAACTACTAAATGACCCTCACATTGCTCAAAACTTTCTAAAAAAACAGTAGTTATATAATAACAAATATCTCATCCGTTGTTAACATTTTCATAAAAAAAATTAGTTATACGTATGTTTATAACTATCAGAACATTACCATTAATTTAAATTATATTTAAATAATTATTATAATTTTTAAAATTTAGAATCTAAAAACCTAAAAAAATTGAAACTATGAATCCAATTTTTTTAAATTAAAATTATCCATAATTGATTTACTCCCGCTTATTAGTAAAATAGATAGATGTTTGTAATAAATCAAGTACTCAATGATTCAAAACAATAAATCATGAACACACTCCCATGTTTGGTGTTGAAAGTTACGTTCAACAACGTTTGATTCTGAGAAGTAGAAAGTGAAAAAGTATGAAATAGAAAGGAAAAAACAAAAAACAAAAACAAAAAGAGAAGGACCAGATTGCAAACTGGAAATGGAGTGTAGTGAGAGTGCAAACAACAGTAGTGTGCTTTAATTATTACAGCATTAAATCATGTTAAACATTATATGAAACTCGCCACGTGACGCTCTTCGTCCACATCGCTCGTTCCTAACAATGTCCCTTCGTCTCGCTTTCCTCGCCAGCTAACCCAACCCAATCAACAATCTCGTACAAGTTAAGATCCCAATTTGGGTTAATGTTCATCAAGAGGTAAACCAAACATTTGATAAATTTAAGATTGATAATAATTAGTAATTGTAAAAATAGAAAATATAAATTATTTAATATAGAAAAGAGTAATTCCTTGAACATATGAAAGTGATGAGAGAAAATATTCATCTTAGTTGTCATTATTATACATATATGTGACAGTCCTTAGATTAGCTGTTGGATCAAAATCCAACGGACGAGAGTAATCTTAAAAAAACGATGATTGTGCAGATGGCGAGATGGCGCGAGACAACATCACGGATGCCAGCCTTGTGCGCCTCGATGAAGAGGCAGCCCCCTTCATGTTATTTTATGAACCTATTAACTTAAATATAAAATTTTCATTTATTCCTGAACTTTTAATTTGGTTGCAATGTGAATCCTCAATCCAATTTATCATTTTGGTCGTCGGATTATCAACTCTTTGTGAAATATGAGACAAAATGTAAAATCATAAACCCTATGTCCTAAATAAAAAATTGTTTTATCTTTTTAGTAAAGAAAAATTATATAATAATTGTTCAAAACATGTGAATTATCATATAATATCATCTATGAATGGTTTTTTTTTTCAATAAATGTGGATAAATCACTAGAAGCACATCATGAATGTAGTTCGAACTCTCAACCTCTCTCTTTATGAGAGGGAATGAGCTAGTCAGTTTTTTTTGTAATAAATTAGATAAATTAGAAGTATAAACTTTATTTGACAAAAGTTAGTTTTTTAATATAGATTTCAGAAAAAAACAATAATAACAACAACAATAATAAAGTGTTATTCTATTACTAATCAATGATATAGAAACAAATTGGGGCTTGTTTGGATTGGCTTTTGAAAAAAGTGCTTTTTTTAAGTTTGATAGAAGGACTTCTAAAAAAAGTGCTTCTCAGAGTAAATTAAGCACTTATGTTATTTTTGTGTTTGGATATATTAATGCAAAAGTAGTTTTATAATAATAATAATAAATAGAAATAAATACTTATAATAATAATCAAGAGTGTTTTGGTAAGAATCGGACATATGCTTTGAAAAGTTTGAGAAATTTTAAAGAATTCCACACTTTTAAAACAAACTTATAGAAGTTTCTTTTTTCAAAAGCCTACAAATCACTACCAAAAAGTTCGCTTTTCTGCTTTTTTACAAGCCGCTTTTTGAAGAATTTTCATCCAAACAAGGCCTTGATTCCACCACAATAAAATCATAGTCATGTTATGGTTATCCATCCAAACCCTTCGATTAGACTTGCTAGTATTTATGTCTTGTTTGACTTTTCAAGTGTGCCCCACTAACTTGGCCATAATGGCTGAATTTAAACTAGCCCTCTTCCCAAAATGGTTAGGTTCAACCAAGAAATTTCAATCCAAAATTCACTTTAAAAAGAAATGGGCGTGAGTTGTATGGGTGTTGTATTGCCCATCTTTATTTTCCTACGGGAAGCGCCTTTGTCAAAAACAAGATTAAAGGCATCCATTCTAAGATACTCCCCATCTTATTTCTATTCCTTGTGCTTGTGTACCTTCTCCTCTCCGTTAGCCTAATGTGAACCATTACCATTTCCACTAATTCTATTTTCTCATTAAAATTTCATTAATGAATTGAAAAAATAAAATTCATATAAGGGGTAAATTATTTATTGGCCCCGTAACTGTTTCATTCTAAGGGATCCATTGATAAATAGTTTACTATTCAAGGGATTATTGGATCATAATATTACATATAAATAATAAATAATGAAACCCATCTTTAAAGTAATCCGACGGAACACCAGACCGATATCTCAATTTTCGATGATATAAATACACCTTAATCTCCAATCACCGTCCTCCATTCCCAAACCCTCACGATGCTCTTCGTCTTCTCCAAACCCCTTCTCCTTCTACTCCTCCTCTCCGTCGCCGGCGGCCTCTTCCGGGCCGCTCTCGCCTCCTCGCCGGAGCCCACCTCCAACGGCACCACCATCTACGACCTCCTTCCCAAGTTTGGCCTCCCGCCGGGCCTCCTCCCCGACACCGTCATCAACTTCATCCTCTCCGACAATGGCAGCTTTGTCATCAACCTCGCCGGTCCATGCTACGTCGAATTCGAGTACCTCACCTACTACGAGCCACGCATCACCGGCACCGTCCACTACGGCAGCATCGACGACCTGAAGGGCATCCAGGTCCGCCGCTTCCTCATCTGGTTCGACGTCAATTCCATCAGGGTCGACCTCCCCCCCGCCGACTTCATCTACTTCCAGGTCGGGTGGATCACCAGGAAGCTGACGGTGGGGCAGTTCGAGACCGTGCACTCGTGCCGGGATAATGCGTTGGGGTTCGGGCGAATCAAAGACGCCGCTGAGCGAGTGATCCAGGTGATTTGATTCTGATATCTTTTGGTTTTTGATTAATTTAACTTTTTCAAAAGTTCCCGCTTCAACTGTCTCATCAGATGAAATTCCCCCATTTTTGTTTATGCTTTCAATGGTCCTACAGCTTGTATTTATGGATTTCTTACGATTGTTATCAATCAATAGAATCTCTATGAATTTGATGAAATGGATTTATGTCTAGCTGAGTATCTGTGCAATTGATTTGTAAAAATGTGAAGAGATTGTTTGAAATCCTGACAGAGATTTTTTACCAAGTGTTCATGATAGGTATCTCCCATTATGATTTCTCATCAATCAAGCCTTCTCCACATGAAGTGGAACTAGTTATAGATGATAAACCTTGGTTGAGAAGGATCTGTAGAAGGAATTGGTTAAATTTGTATGAATTATGAGATACCTGATAGTTTTCATTAATGTTTCTCTGATGCAACTATGTGACAGAGGATTTTGTTAGAAAAGTTTTGGGCATTTAGATTTGGCTGGTTGTTGTTTAAGCTCTTTGTGATAGAAAGATATGTACTGTTTGCTACATGGTTGAAGCTAATGCGACTAGGGAGTTGCCCTTGGAATTTTAAGAACATAGAAACATGTAGAAATTAGGAAACAAAGGTTTGAGAAGCAGATACTTTCGCACTGTATAGGCAGATCATGCATTTTGTCAGATTGTCGTTTTTGATCCAATGACTCAAGTGTCACATAGTAAGCCTGTATGATGAAGGCTGAGAGGCTATTATCCACATCTTGATTAACATGTGCCTTGAGTTATTTTGAGTGAATATAAGATAATAATGGAGAAATTGTTTGATGGATGATATAATCTTGCATATGACATAATTGAGTTATATTCATGTTAGGAAACTTTTAGGTGATGGGAGAAGTCATGTATTGGCTAAGGTTTAAATTTTGTTTTCTTTTTGTTTTTAACTTGTTACTTGGAAAATGTTGCAAGAATCACTGTTTTGCCTTGGAAACACATGGTTAACAGGGATTAGTAGCCATTTGTGAGAAGATTCATGTTTTATTGTCCATAAATTTAAGAAGATAAACCTTCCAATGCCATTTTAGGAGCTAATTTCATTAAAGCAATCTTTTCACATTAGTGTGTTATGCAAAAGAATTTCCTGAAAACTTTAGGTGTCAGTATATTCTCTGACACACAACGAAATAATTTAGGGTGGCTTTCTTTTTTAATGAACTTTGATTTGCTAGACTTTAGTTGGGAAGCAAGCAATTTGGTCATAGGATTATGCTTACAAGGGTGTATAAAAAGCATCAATCTTTTTTTGACTGAACCTATTTCTTCATTTGAAGAATTGGGACTAAATCTGCTTGCTTGTGGTAGATACAAGCATGTTTATTCTTGCTGCTACATTCTTCCAACACTCATACAACAAGTCAATTCTTGACATGGTCTTGTGAATTCTCCAATTTTGCAGCTGCCAGGGCTCATGTGAAGTTAGAGGCAATTCAATGATACGAGATAATTCAGGCTCATGTGAACAATGTACAATGTACAATGTATTGAAATGTATCACTACCAGTTCTTGGAACCATGAATCAGAGCACATATTTTCCACATTAAAGTCACAAAACTTGCTTATGTTCTGTTATCCATTAAGCTTGCTATCAATGAAATGTGGAACTGGTGGGTTCATTTGTTGCACATCCCTTCACAATCATACTACATGATCAACAACATGAATGAAGATTTTTCAGAATACATTCCATTTCTTCTTTTATTATTATTATTTTTATTTTTTTGCTGAATATTTGGGACCTCTAGGAGGTATAAATATATACTTTTTTTTAACAAATATAACTGGTTGATCAAATAATTTGAAATTTTTGAGATTTAAACTATTTGATTATAATTCATGAAAAATACAGGAAATTTCAAGAAATAATAGAACAATTTTATATTTACTAAATAAACATGTTACTTAAGCCTACTCACAGTCTAGTCCTCAAATTTAATTTATCAGCCACGTCATCTAGCGGGCCCCACAAAAAATTCATTGACTTCCATTAGAAGCAGAGAGCTAGAGAGAGAGAGAGAGAGAGAGAGAGGGAGAGAGACAGCATCAATGGCGACATTCCATCGCTTCTTCTCGGCATCATCGGTCCTCCTCCTTCTCCTCCTCCTCCTCGCAAACTCCTCCGCGTCCACCGTCCACGAGATCCTCTCCAAGTATGGCCTGCCCCAAGGCCTCCTACCCGACACCGTTGAGCACTACTCGCTCTCCTCCAATGGCGACTTCGTTGTCGAGCTCCGGGATCCGTGCTACGTCCACTTCTCCACTCTCGCCTATTATGAGAAGACGATAAAGGGGAATCTCGAATATGGCCGGATTTCCGGCCTCTCCGGCATCCAGGTCAAGAAGCTCTTTATCTGGGTCTCCGTCACCGAGATCGTCGCCCACCCCAACGATGGCACCGTCGAGTTCGAGGTTGGATTCTTATCGCAGAGTCTCCCTGTCAGCGAGTTTGAGGCCATCCCAACTTGTAAGTCCAAAGCTGGAACCTCTTGCCGTGGCGTGGAATCGCTCCCCATCTCCGATGTATTGCCCTTTCCTTCTTGGTTCTTTTAATTCTCCTGATTTTGTTAAAGATTTTTCTATATGTTCGTTTATCAGAATGATGTTGCTAGCATTGAACTTGGATTGGTAGGAAAAGCGTCATCTTTGCTGTGATTCATGTGATTATAGGTTACAATGTGTCATATGAGATACTTTAGATTATGAGGGAAAGAGGAGTGTGGATTGGGAGAGCATTGCTCCCCAATCCTCTATCTCTTGCATACCAAATGGCCCAATTTTCATTACTGGTAGTATTGTTTTATAGATTTGTATCCCTTCTGATCTGTAGTTATACAAGTGGACCGCATTAACCCATTTTTGATTTACATCTGTTCTGACAAAATCCCTGTTAGCATTACAGGTTTGTTCTTGAAATTTAGGAAGAATTCTATGGTCCACTTTGGTGGCATAGCTTGGAAAAGGTGTTAATACAAGGTGTAATAATCTAAGATAGAAAGCAACAGCCTAACAGTGTGCTTAAAGTCCTGCCTCCCTTGAATATTCATTGGGCTAAAAACCTTATTCGATCCCATATGGCCTGTTCTTATGCATTCCCTGTCACTGATATTCACACCACATGCTATCTCTATGCTATCCTCTTTTTTTATTTCTTATATTAGTCAAGCTGTAAATTTAGTTTCTCTCTAAGTAATCACACAAACAAGGTAGCACTCCTTTGAAAAACAGAGTAGATAATAATCCTGCTTATCCCCAATTCCTTTCTGTGACCCCCGCAGACACAAATGAGCTTTCAGAAGACTGGCTACCCTCTTTTTCCAAGTAATCACACAAACAAAAAAGAGATAAGAGAGGAGAAAGTATGCTACTTATAGAACTCTGTGATGTGCATTTTTCCTTCTGAGCTAGATGACCATCCCACTGCAGAAATCAGCATGTTCTTCCTTCTAAGAGGTCATGGATGGAGTAGATTGATTGCCCTAAGAAGTCCTCGATGAAGCTAGAATTGTTACCTGTTACACAATCTGATGTGAAAGTATGAAGGTTGTGTGGACAGCATGATGTTATTCACTTATATGCTGTCCATGCGATGAAACAAGCAAAGTGACCACATTTCATAAGCAATGCTCCAGATTAGACCTCTTCTTTGCTCTCACATGCTCCACATATGGCAGTTTTTTCTTACATATACCGGTAGGTGTACTGAATTTTCAACTCAGTACATGATATACTTCAATGGGATTTTCATGTTTAAAAGCTCTTCAGAAGCCTGTTACTTTGGCAATAGACTTTCATATCTTATTATGATGGATTTTTCTTCTATCTTGGAACTGACATGCTGATAACTTGATGAGTTGAAATAATATTTCTTCTCCTATCTAGTTGAATGATTGGCATTTGGTGGTGAAACTGAAGATGCATTAGTTTAGTTTCTATTTGGCTATATATCAAGCATGCCACTTCCATATATCCTGAACAATAACTTGTTGATTCAGGCCTGAAGTTTCTGTGATTGAGTTGTGAGGATGGAGAATGCAAACACTAGTGTTGATGTCTTGGTCCATTCCCAGGCTTCAAGTCATGACTGTTTACATTTAAAGTCCTTTTCTCTGCATTCTTTGAGTTATGCTTGCCAATTCTTAACAAATTGAAATTTCAGTCTGAAGTTATAAGTTTTTTTTTTTTGAAAAAGGTGATAAATCATGATTTATTTAATATTGATTAAGCATTACATGCATGCATAATCAGTTTACAAGATTTTTTATTCATAGTATGTACTAGCCAGCTTTGGATTCTATGCCTCCTTCAGTTGCCTTAGTTGGCCCATGGGGGATTCTCCTCGAAGGCCGCATTATGCTCTTCCCGTGCCCCAGTCTGCTGTTATGAGCTGTGGATCAGTTCCCAGCATTCTGTTAACTTGAATACACCTTTCTCATTATTATTCATTTCCAAGTTAATCTTGTCTGAAATGATGTTATTATTGATCATTTTGCAGGTTTAAGCAATGACACCATGCCTTATGGTTAATAGCTAGTATGAATTACAATTTGGAGGATTAAACCTCGAAAATAATATGATCTCTCTGAACTCTGATGTATCAGACACTTGCTAAGTGTTACTACTGTAAACCATTTGCTGTCCCTCTTAATCTTTTGCTTGTGTAATTTCTCAATGGAGGATAGATAGCCAGCCAATACATATATTGCCCTTTTTAAATGTTTTATTGCAAAAATGCAGAGGAAGTAATCTCACACTCTCAAGCTTTTATGCTTTGCTGTCATTGTGTTTTTAACAATTATATTGCGTTTATTGAAAATGTCTTCAGTTATAATTCTTGCTTTATTGTTTAGTGGTAAAACCTTTGGGATCTGTGTATTGAAAAAATTTTCTGAGATGTTTCAAAATCGAGTGTCTAGTCCCATAAATGTGATGAGCATTTTGAGTCGAGTTTATTTTTTGAATTTGTATGCATATGGTGAAGGGTTAAGGACAATTGAGTCTATGACCACACCATCAAGATAATTTAGTGTAATTTCTGTACCACATCGTTAAATATTAACGGGTTTGAAATCAAATATTTTATTATATATATAGATTTTTATTATTTTTAATTAAGAAATAGGACCCACTTACAACGTCATCCCATTTGAATTGTTTCCCGGAACTCTATTATAAAAAACTCTCTAGTCTCATGATGGAGTCGATGACCGACTTCCATCGGAGATCAAGAGAAGCAGAGAGAGACCAACAATGGCGACACTCCATCGCGGCTTCTCACCATCATCGTTCCTCCTCCTCCTCCTCCTCCTCCTTGTCTCCAGCTCCTCAGCATCCCCAGTTCACGAGATCCTCACAAAATATGGCTTCCCCCCGGGCCTCCTCCCCGACGCAGCCAAGCACTACGTGCTCTCCCCCCATGGCGACTTCGTCGTCGAGCTGGGTAATCCGTGCTACGTCAAGTTCACCGATCTCGTCTATTATGAGAAGACGATAAAGGGGAAGCTTGAGTTTGGACAGATCTCCGACCTCTCCGGCATCCAGGTCAAGAAGCTCTTCGCTTGGCTCCCCATCACCGGCATCGTCGCCCCGCCCAACAAAGGGAACGTCGAGTTCCAGGTTGGGTTTCTTTCAGAGGTTTTCCCCGTCAAGATGTTCGAGCAAATCCCTTCTTGCAGGGCCAAGGCCGGGAGCTCTTGCTGCGCGGCGCTGAGTCGCTATTCATCTCCGAGGTTTTCTTGCCCTTTCCTTGATTCTGTGATTTCTCCTGAATTTGGTACGATTGCTCTAAATGATAGTTTATCTGCGTGGTATTGCCAGCATTGAACTTAGAGCGGTAGGAAAAGCATTAATCTTTGCAGGTATTCTTGTGATTATGGTTTGCATTGTATCATATATCTTGTAGTTATGCTCAATGTGGTGCTTCTATCTTGTCATATATGGATTCAGGGAGCAATGTACTGTTCCCTCAATTCTCCATCGTATAATTCTTTGAAAACTTTATAGCTAATGACCTATTTTTCTTTACTTGAGATATTGTCTTCTAGATTGGTATCACCTCTCGTTTGTAGGGCTGCAAGTGGACTGAATTATTAATGATAATAACCCCAATCAGCATCACAGGCTTGTTAAAACTTAGGAAGAAATCTATGATCCACTTTTAATTAGGGGCATAACTTGGAAAGGGTGCTAGTGTAATTAAGGTAATAGATAGAAAGCAGCAGTTTAAAAAGGAGTAATGATGTATAGGCCGATTGAAGTTTTATGAATTTCTTTTCATTTAATCTAACCCTACTACCGGGTGTCTTCACACGCCAAATTCAGCTATCGTGGTTGGGGTTAGTCACTTAGCTTGCAGGGTTAGATTCGTGAAAGTAATTCGTGAAACTCAGTCGGCCTATATATCATTACTCTCAGAGTTCTTGAAGTCCTCCATCCTTTGAATTTGCATTGGGCTAAGAATATTTATTTGATCCTATCTTACCCTGTAACATTAATACTCACAGCACTTGCTACCTATTCTTTATTTCTTACATCGGACAAGTTCTAAATCTATTTTTGCTCCAAGTAATCACCCACACAAGGAAAAGTGAAGCGAGGAGAAAAACTATGCTGTTTAATATAACTCTGTAAAGTGTGTGTTTTTCCTTCTGAGCTAGATGAACATCTCACTGCACAAGTCAACATGTTTTTTGTTCTAGGAGATCATGGATAGAATAGATTGATAGTGCTAAGAAGTACTTGATGAAGCTATAATTGGTACCCATATCATAATCCTATATGTAAGCATGAAGTTTAGAGGACAGCATGATGCTATTAACCTTCTGATATGCAGTCCATTCGACCTCTTGGTTACTCTCTATGCATCACATATTACAGTTCTTATATATAACCAATAGGTGTACTGACTTTTCCTAGACAGTAGTCAGTACATGATATTTCATATTTTATTATAAATTTTCCTTCTATATCTTGGAACTAACTTGTTCACTAATTAGCCAATCATTCATACCCAAATTAATTACTCCTGCATGAAATGATGTTACTATTGATCATTTTTGCAGGTTTAAGCGATGGCGCTTACCACCGTTGATAGCTAGTATGAATTGTAATGGGAGGGTCTTAGACCTCATAAATAATGTCATCTCTCTAAATTCTGATGACGCTTGTTAAGTGTGACTACGGAAGGCCATCTGTTCCCCGCTAATGTATTGCTTGCCTTGTGTTATCTTTCTATGAAGTACTACTGCTTTTTGTTGTAAACAGCCAATGTATATATAAATGAGTAATGATATGCAACCCGACAAAACAAAACTTTCCGAATCTAACCCGGCTAGCTGAATTTTAACCCTGGTGGCTGAATTTGTTAATCCAGTTTGCGGAGTTAGATTCGGGAAAGCAATTCGGGAAGTTTTATTGAGTTGTATATCGTTACTCTATTTAAATTCACTGTCCTTTTTAAATGTTTTCCTTGCTAAGATGCAGTGAAAGATATCAGGAGAGCCTTCTCACTCATTTGGATTAATCCGGTGATTTCGGCCTCTCCTCTACCAACTTCTTCATCTGATAAGCATCTCCTTAAACTCTCAACCTTTCTTGTTTTTCTGACATTGAGTTTTAACAATTATGTTGTGTTTATTGAAGTCATCTTCAGTTGGGTTGAGAAAAATTAAATAAAAGGATAGGAAAAAAGAAATTGATCATATATAGATATGGGGCATTTGCCAATTGACCCCAATAATTATATGTTTCCAAGTTGGCTGTTGAGACTCAATTAGTCTTGACATCCTTTACACTTTGCTTAGCTTCAATATCACAAGAAGTTGAATTTAAAAACCTTGATTCACTTTAAAATATAGGCATTACATATAAGTTTATGTTGATAACACACAAGTATTAATGAGAATCATTTTTCAAATGTAAAAAAAAATTAAAATAATGAAAACTTTTTGAAGTATGGTTTCGATGTTCCATCTAATGGAAGAGTTTATTCTTTCTTATTTTTAGATGTTTGATCTTTAAACTTAAATAAATGAATAAACTATAAAGTTAAAAAGATCTCTGTATCCGTATCCATTCCCTGACACACAGATCTATAAAAATCTATTATTTTATAAATATGTTGATAATAAAGCTGACAACCAATTTGGATCTGCCAGACAAAACTGTGACTCTACACATGAACGCAGACAGACTGAGCCATGGGATACCCGATACCCCCACATAGAATTATCTTCTTAAAAATTAAACCAAAGACTTTATTCTTTAAATCTCTATTAAATTTTGTGATAAAAAATATTTTTTTATTAAAAACTGTGCTATTCCAATTTCATATGAGGTTATTCTTTTGCGAAACACTATACTAGCATAAGCTTTTTTAATTCAAACTATAGCTTTATTGAAGAAGGGCGGATTTGGAACTCATAAACTAGGTTTATATCACCCTTATCCTGAAAAAGAAGACACCAATGGGAGTAGGGGACTATTGGCCAATCAATTTACTCAATTGCTCAATGTAAATCATCACTAAAATGCTCCCAAATCGCTTGCGGCAAGTCATTACTAAGCTGGTGCATGAGAGCCAAACTGCATTCATCAAGGGCCAGCGCATACACAACAATATAGTGGTCACTGAAAAACTAATATACCAAATGAAACAAGCGCGAGGAAGTGGAACACTGATGAATGTGAATTTTGATAAGGCTTTCGATACTGTGGATTGGGATAAAAGCAATCCTACACTCCTCAAAATCATCCTTCCTTGTAAACGGGATTCCCATATGATACGTCATGCATAAATGAGGACTCAGACAAGGAGATCCTTTGTCCTTGTAACATATGTCTTTACCGCCATGATATCTAAAGAAACAAAAGCAAATGTCTTTACTAGAGTTCCCTGTGGACCTAGGGGTGAAGAGTATGTCACTTCCTTACAATATGCAAATGACTTAATGATATTTTGCTCAGGAGGACCAACACAGTTCAACACCCTAAAGCTCATATTTTATCTATACGAGGGAATTACTAGCTTCAAAGTCAATTACAACAAGAGCGCTATAATTCCAATCAAGGCTAGGGAGCATGACCCATAAACAATCACCCAGATGATGAATTACAATGTAGCACAACTCCCGATACAATATCTAGGCTTGAGCATTGTGGGAAAGAAACCAAAAAAAGGAAGATTGGAAGTTTGCGTGACAAACAAAATCAAAGGAAAACTCAATAGATGGAAGTGTAGACTACAATCAATGGGAGGTCGGATTACTCTTATAAATTTCGTGCTTTCCACTATCCTGAATTACTGGATAGCAATATACAAACTTCAGGAGTGGGTGATCAAAGATATAGAGGAGACCCACAAAGGTTTTATGTGGAAAGGGGTGCCAAAAAATCTCCAAACGCATACAGTCCGGTAAATTGTGATAGACTGTGTCAGCCAAAGGAGTAAAGTGGATAGAGAGTCATTAACCTCCGATGTTTCAAAGAAGCAGTACTCTGCAAATGGTGGTGGAGGTTACTAAAGGGTGAGGCCGGAATTTGTAGGAAAATCATCCACAGAATTCCTTTCAGCATGGTAAGATCACAACACAAGTTCAAACCCTGAGAAATGCCTCACACACTTCGGAAGGTCGCTTTTGGAGTAAAGGGTTGTCACCATGGCAAATATGATTGTGGTGGTGGGCAACGACCAATCCACAAATTGGTGGTATAACAGGTGGATAGATGGCGGTGGCTCCCCATAACCTCTTTCCAAACTTACGTGAGTTTATCATCACAGAGGACCTCATGGTGGGAGAAGCTTGTCAATGGCAAGCCAGTGGAATCCACTCCTTAGACCAGGATCGTAACACCACAGATGTATGAGAATCTAAACCATATGGGCTAGTAATAGAAAGCAACACCACCCAAAAGTCAAACAATAGAAAATGGCAACTCAACCCAGCCGGACAATTCAATGTTAAGTCATTGTATCAATTCACTCACAGTGGCAGAGGCTCGACAATGGCTAGCCTGTAGAATCCCCCTCCTCAAACTAGGACAGCTAACATGATGCATGAGAATCTCAACTATATAAACTAGCAATAGCAAAGTAACCCCACCTAGGAGCCGGACTATAAAAAGTGGCAACTCAAAAGATTGAGAATTGAATAATTAATTATATCAAAAATTAATTTATTTTTATGTGAAAATGTGTTTGAGGGGTTGCTTTGCTGTCATTCCTCGTTTAGATTTTAACAATAATATTTTTTTATTAAATTTTTCTACAGTTATAATTCTTCAAGTGTGTTTGGATCAAACACATGTATATTTTTTTAGCATTAAATCTGACAACCGTCCTTGATTTGCCAATAAAAAGAGAAAAATAAAGGGTAAATTTTTTTTAAAAAAAATGTGGTTTTACATATTTACAAAATAGGGAATGTGATTTTTTTTTTTTTTGAAAAAAACCTTGTGATTTCTCCAGCAAACAAAAATGGGAAAAATCCTTTTTTTGCAAATCCATGAAACAATATGGTTTTTTTCGCTAAAAACATTATGGTTTTTCCTTTTTTTTTTGAAAAAAATAGATAAACCACATTCATTAATGAGTAAAACGAGAATTAGGACAGTACATGAAAAATTACATAGAAAGTATCACCTAGCCCCATGGGTCGACGACCACATTGCTTCTCGAGAGCGCACTTCACCCTGGGTCTTCCTCCTTGAGATCAGGGTTCAAAGATGTACCCCCCATTGTCCAAAATTCTAAGTCATTGCCCCCTCCTTCAAAGCTATGTGCGAGACTCTGCTTGACTATCAATTCTATCGGCATCAGCTTCTGTTTCTTGGCCGCGGATGTGGCATCTACCCAAGATAATATAAGAAAGTCTATCCCCCGACGTTTTCTACAGAAGCATCTATGGTTCCTTTCGCGCCAAATGCTCCAAGTGATCACCATGATTGCCAACTGCCAGCCCGCCTTGGTCTCCTTGTGAATCCTGTTCCCCAAGGAGCCTTCTCCCGGCCCCCAAATGTCCTGCAAGCTGCGATGGGTCAAAATAATCCCGAAGAGGGGACAATAATGTTCCCAGATCCTTTGAGCAACGGGGTACGTGACAAAGAGATGCTCGATAGATTTTGCATGTTACGCACAAAGGTGACATTGTGTATCCCTCTCCTCTACCCTTGCTTGGTTAAGTTATTGAGCATACATAATTTGTTGTCTCATGCCAACCATGCGAATAATTTAATTTTTGTTGGGCATGCTATACGCCATATATAATTCATAGGGCTTTTTAATCCGTCATCCACCGAGAAATTGTTTAGTGATTTTATTGAGAAGTCCGTACCCAGCTGCGAATGCCTCTCGTCCTCCCTTTCTTCCATAGTTGTGTCTAAGGTATCCATGATGTTTGCGAGGAACCTGATCTCCTCGTGTAAGTGGCTCTTATCTTAGGAGTGGCACTTGATTCTGCCATTTGATTCCTTGCTTATAGAACAGTGACGTTCGGGTCGCAGATCATTGGTTCCAATATGTCTGCCACCTATCATACCAAAAGTTGGTGGTGTTCCCCTGCTTGGCTCTAACATGAATCCCCGGTTCAATTAACTTCCAGTGTGATGATATACCACGCAAGCAATAGGAAGACGGTCCAGGTGGCCTCATGTGAGGGTTAATGAGGAGTTCCAGAAGTTTTTCCCTTTTTTGTTAATTGAAAAAACCATAAGATTTTTTTTCAAAACACAATCCTTATTTTATAAATATGTGAAACCACATAGTTTATTTTTAAATTTTACCCAAAAATAAAAACTCTGGCACCATTCACATGCATGCCTCAGATCATTAATTTCAAAGCCTTGTATTTGAAATTTAAATCTTTTATTTTCTTATGCATTTTCTCTTTATTTTAAATATATATATTACATTTTAATTTATATTTAATTAAGGAATGAGACCCACATACCACGTCATCCCATTTGAATTGTTTCCCGTTATAAAACCATCGGACCTCAAGAGAAGCAGAGAGAGAGACCAACAACAACAATGGCGACACTCCATCGCGGCTTCTCGCCATCATCGATCCTCGTTCTCCTCCTCCTCCTTCTCGTTGTCATCTCCTCAGCATCCCCGGTTCACGAGATCCTCTCAAAGTATGGCTTCCCCCCGGGCCTCTTCCCCGACGCAGCCAAGCACTACGCGCTCTCGCCCCATGGCGACTTCTGTCCTCGCGCTGGATGATCCGTGCTATGTCCAGCTCACCGAGTTTTTCTATTATGAGAAGATTATAAGCGGGAAGCTCGAGTTTGGACGGATCTCCGACCTCTCCGGCATCCAGGTCAAGAAGCTCTTCGTTTGGCTCCCCATCACCGGTATCGCCGCCCCGCCCGACAAAGGCTACATCCAGTTCGAGGTTGGGGGCGTTGTAGAGACACACCCCGTCAAGATGTTCTAGAAAATCCGTTCTTGCAGGGCCATGGCCGCGGCGCTGAGTCGCTAATTCCCATCTCCGAGGTTTTCTTGCCCTTTCCTTGATTCTTTGATTTCTCCTGATTTAATTTGTTACGATTGCTCTAAACGATAGTTTTTCAGCTTGATATTGATAGCATTGAACTTAGATCGGTAGGAAAAAAAAAACATTAATCTTTGCAGGTGTTCTTGTGATCATGGTTTGCATTGTGTCATTATATGTCTTGTCGTAGTTATGAATATGCTCAATGCGGTGCTTAATTAGTTTATGAGGGAAAAAACGAGCATCTTATTCTTTGAAAATTTTGCATCTTTTTTTTATAGCTAATGACCTATTTTTCATGCATTACTGGTGCTATTTATTGTCTTCTGGATTGGTATCACTATCACCTCTCGCTTGTTAAAACTTGGAAAGAATTCTATGATGCACTTTAGGGGCATAACTTGGAAAGGGTGTTAGTATAAGGTAATAATCTAAGATAGAAACCAACAGTTTATAAGAGTTACTAAAGTCCTCCGTCCTTTGAATTTGCATTGGACTAAGAATCTTTATTTGATCCTATCTGCCTTATTCTTGTGCATACCCGGTATCACTAAATTTTTTATTTTTAAAGAAGAACAAGAAGTGGATAAATCATATTTATTTATTAATATATTAAGAGTTCATAATATTGCTCATAAAAGGAAAATAAAATACATCTTTCATATTAGCACAATTCCCTTCCTGAGATAATATCTCTGGTTGCCACTTGCCGCTATGCACCTCTAAATCTATTTTTTATTTTTTATATCAGAGAAGCTTTATATCTACCAAACAAGAAAGAGAGAAGTGAAGAGAAAAATTATGTTGTTTATATCTCTGTAACGTGTGTTTTTTTTCCTTCTGAGCTAGATGAACATCTCATTGCACAAATCAACATGTTCTTAATTTGCTATAGGATATCATGGTAGAATAGATTGATAGTGCTAAGAAGTACTTGATGAAGCTATAGTTGATACCCATATCATAATCCTATATCTAAGCATGGAAGTTTAGAGGACAGCGTGATGCTATTAACCTTCTGATATGCTGTCCATACTCCGAAACAAGCAAAGGGGCCAAATTTCATAAGCAAAGCTCCACATTCGACGTCTTGTTTACTCTCTATGCTTCACATATTATAGTTACTTCTTATATATAACCAGTAGCTAGGCGTACTGACTTTTCCTAGTCAGTAATCAGTACATGATATTTCATATTTTATTATGAATTTTCCTTCTATCTTGGAACTAACTTGTTCACTTTTAGCCGATCATTCATGCCCAAATTAATTACTTCTGCATGAAATGACATTCCTATTGATCATTTTGCAGGTTTAAGCGAAGGCACCAAGCCTTACCGTTAATAGCTAGTATGAATTACAAGATGGGGGGTTAGACCTTGAAAATAATGTCATCTCTCTGAATTCTGATGACACTTGTTAAGTGTGACTAGGGAAGGCCATCTGTTCCCTCTAATGTATTGCTTGTGTTATGTATCTTTTTATGAAGTCCTGACGTGGCAGCATGCATGCCACGTCAGTTGCTGATGTAGACTTCGCCACGTACACAATCCGGCAAACACGTCAGCTTTTATTCATCGGAAAGGCCCGAGTACCTAGACGGTGCAAACAAATCAAAGCTAAATGTTTATTTAGATACGTTTTAAAATTTGGTGCTCATTTTGAAACATGGTCAAAGTTCGGTACTCAGTCAAAAAATTTACCCACAATAAATCATTCCAAAAAGCAATATTCACAAATGTTTATGCATGAGGAAAAGTTGACTTTTATATTTTCTGCAACATTGTCATCTAGATCTATTAGAAAATATAATAGAATGCCATCTGCAAGGAAAATAGTGAGAACCTCAAGCAAATTATTTTTCAAAAACAGAAATCCAAATATACATACGCAAACACTACCTTATTCATCAGGCAGAGAAGATAACTCAACACATGAATCAATAATGCATCAAGAAATTAAGACCAATCGCGACTTGACCTATGGATACGGGTTCCTGTGTAGAGTGTGTTCTTTTAGATGAATCGAATTTGAACTCCCACGCACGCAAGTGAGATCTCATGTGTGTTAAGATGAGCTTCACACTTGTGTGCATTCCAAATTTGTGGGAGCGTTTGTCATTTTTATCAAAAAAAAATATAATAATAAAAATAATTATAATAATGATCATATAGACATGGCGACATGGGGCATTTGCCAACTAACTCCATTAATAATATGCTTCCAATTTGGTTGTTGAAACTCAATAATTAGTCTTAACATTATTTCCTCAAGAGTATTATTCATTTCTGAGAACTCTGAGTTGATAATATATATAATAGATACCATTATATGACAAGACCCTTCCCCAACCCCCGCGAGAGCTAGGTAGCACCAGGCTGGCCTATATGACACTTTGATTAGATTCAATATTTCTGTTCGTTTCTGAACTGCAGACCTGTAGAAAAATAAGTCCATATTTAGCAAAATAAGTACCAATACGTTGGTCAAATAACTACCATAAATCACCAAAACAATAATATGGCTGTGTTGTGTTGGTCACATCAACCACATCTAACTCAATAAGTGCATTCAATGATTCAAAGTAATACAGGGATTTGTTAATTAATTAAGTAATATTTTCTTAAATTTATGTTTATAACACACAAGTATTATGGGAATCATTTTTCAAATGTAACAAAATTAAAATCATGAAAACTTCTTTAAGTATGGTATATATATATATATATATATATATATATATATATATATATATAATAAGATTGTGTTCCATCTAATGGAATCATTTATTCTTAATTTCTTATTTTTAGATGTTTGACCTTAAATTTTTTATTTTTTTGAAAAAAATAGATAAATCACTCACATTAATATGGTTCAATACTTTGGTAGTAGTGTTAGTTGCCTTTACGGTGAGTTCCATGTCACACTAGTTCCATGTCACACTAGTCCGTCCTTGTTGCCATTTCGTTCCATAGGATTATGTTTAAGTCGGGATTTTTTCATCTTCAAAGTCTGCGTCTAGCGGGTGTTTTTGCTCTTCTTTCACTTCTATGGTGAATTCCAGGCTTTGTTTGGCAATTAATTTCATGGGCAACAGTTTTGACAGTTTGAAATTTTGAATTGCATCAAAACAAAAAAGTATGATGAAATCTATAACACATAGTGGTTTTTTGAAGATAAGGTGTTTTTCTTGGAAGTATCCACTGTTTCTTTCCATCCATACGCACCACGTGATTGCCATTATCATCATGTTTCAGCCTGGCCTAGAGTCCTTCTCCATTTGTTTGGAGAGGGTTCCGCTGCCCCAAATGTCCCCAATTTGCCTGGGTATATCTTGTAGGCCAAACAATCGGCAAAAATGCTCCAAATTTTGGATTATATAAAGGCATTGCAATAAGATCCCAAGGAAGCCAAGCGAAATGTTTGACGTTCCATGGGCACAAGATCTTCCAGAATTTGGCACCAAGTGGACATCTGAGGTCTCTATTCACTTTAAAGGTGCACGGTGATGATTTGAGGGTAAAACTCCCATTCGAAATGAATTTTGAGAGTCTTGTGTCATTTTTTTTATTTTTCTGTTGATCCTTCCTCCTGATATGTTGACTAACTGTGTTCAAGCGATTTAAAGAGCAGCGCTCCTTCGTGTATCTGATGGTGTGCCTACTGTATAGTTAGATATTCATTTAAAATCATTAGTTGCAACTCCAAAATGCCTTAATCAGTGTTTAGCCCTCCATCCAATTCTTTCGACAGCAATTCATTTGTCTTCAAACTTAAATAAAATAAAACTAACGAGATCACCGTATCCTTATCCTTGTCCATTTCTTGACACACAGATCTATAAAAATCTATTATTTTATAAATTTGTTCTTAATAAAGCTGGCAACCAATTTGGATCTGCAAATCAAACTGTGACTCAACATGCACGCCCACAGACATAGACATATATAATGCCTAGTCTGGCAATGTAATGTGTATTGTTGAATAATCTAATTTTTTAATTATTCAATTATTTTATTTTATCAATTTTAACGTTAATTTCGATGCAATAGCACAATGTTATTTGTAACAAGGAGTTCTCTTTATCGGTTAATTGGTCACATTTTTTGCCCATTCAATTCAGATCATCAAAATTGAAGTCAATTAATCTTAAACTAATAAAATTAACTAAATTTATCGTACCATAAAATGTTCCAAATTAAATTGACACTTTTAAAATTTACTCAACTCCCTCATGATTTTATTTATTAATTTATTAATTTTCATGCTTTTAATTATTCTTATTATCTTTTAAAAAAAAAAATTGGATAACCCACATTCATTTATTTAGGAAAATGATACATGACCGCTATGGAAGCCGAGTTGATAACCCTCATGGCCCTGCCAGGCTGCTAGCACATTCTTCTGATGCCTGGCTCACCCTCCCTATACCGAGTTATCTTCGATTATTGAGTCTCCCTCGTTGAAATCGTCTCCCCCTACCCTAGGCTCTTCATCCACGTTGAAGCTTCGGGCAAGGCTTCGCTTGATAATGCCAATCACAATTTGATTGGCATCAGCCAATGGAAGCCATTATCAAGCGAAGCCTCTCTTGAAGCTTCAACGTGGATGAAGAGCCCAGAGTAGGGGAGACGATTTCAACAAGGGAGACTCAGTAATCGAAGACAACTCGGTATAGGGAGGTGAGCCAGGCATCAAAAGAATGTGTTGGCAGGGCCATGAGGGGAATGATGTAACACACACTGTATCAACTCAGCTTCCATAGCCGTCATGTATTACTTTCCTAAATAAATGAATGTATTTTATTCACTTTTTCAACAAAAAAAAATCGATAAATGTTTTATTATGATATGGGTAGATTCCGATAGCATGTGAACAGTGAACTCATCTGAGCAAACATGTAATCCTATCTTGAGCTCCCATCCAACCAACACAAGTTCCTAGCTTGGACAACAAAAAGGTGGTTGCTAAAGTCAAGACATAAAAAAGGTGGTAAGGATGTAAGGGGTAGAGGAAGAGATACCGCAAGCAAGGTCTATGGCACGGAGGTGACAAACGCCGATCTCAACGAAAAGAGATAAGATGAGGGAAAGTGAAGGAACAAGATAGACAACTTCTAAACTAAAACTCCACCACCTTGGCTAACTTGAGTGTCGGAGCTACACTAGAGCATCAAGCCCGCCATGCACATCTTTTCCCTCTGCATGCCTTTTGGTGTATGAGGAGAGCTTGCTAGTTGTCTTCTCTGGCGATCCCTGATGTTCCCTCAACTACATATCACAATCGTTGGGATAGATTAGGATTAAACTCTAAGAGACGTGGATTTTCGTCTTGACATATTATGTTGGTGTTAAACTTTCAATTTTAACAAAATATTTTTATAACTTTCAATATGAGTAAAAGAAATGTTTAACAAATAGACTATATAACCATTTAAATTATTTTGAAATGTTTAGTGTTCTCACTGGTAGTATATATTAATTCAATCAATTATCTCTCAATTTCAACAAATCTGAAATTAATGTTATTTGATTTGAGAAAATCATAAAATGTAAATTTCATAACAATTGAAAACTAAAAATTCCACCACTATATATGGCATATGTTTCACAAATCCATAACGCTCCATCTATCAATGAAGGCCTTTTAGTCGCTCCCATAATTATCCCACAAATCTTCTTTATTGACTCTCACAACAACACCTCAAACCCTCTAGCTATAAGCCCTATAGCTTACACTTAATCTTATTGTATAATCCTACTCCCCTAACTTCATTGGTCCATCTGAGAATTCTCAAAGGATTAAAAATTGAATAGTTAATTATATAAAAAACAATTTATTTTCATGTGACAACATGTTTAAGCGCTTGATTTGCTGTAGCTTTGGTTGAGTTTTAACAATTATATTCTGTTTATTACATTTATCTATCTAGAGTTATAATTCTTGTTTCATGTGTGTTTGGATGAAGCACATCGATCTATTATATATTTCTTTTAGCTTATAAATAAATAAAAAAAGGAAAAATCAAAACTGTGGCCCCATTAATCACATTTATGCATCATATCATTAATTGCAAACTTCAAGGATTGTATTTGAAATTAAATCTTTTATTTTTCTAAATCATTTTCTTTTTATTTTAAATATGAACGTAATATATATAGGATAAATTATCTATAGGTCCATGATACTATTTGATACTATTTTCCACTCAAAACATTATTATACTAAATCTCTACCCACCCTCACCCAAGGACCTATAGACAATTTAAGCACTATTTAAAGGATTAAAAGTTCATTATTAGATATATTTATATTCCTTTGAAAATTCAGGAAAGAAAAAAAAAACATTTTTATATATTTTTAATTAAGGAATGGGGCCCACATACCACGTCATCCCATTTGAATAGTTTCCCGCAACTCGGTTATAAAATAAGCCAATGATTCCGACACAGCCACGGTTAATTGGTACTTATCTTCTATCTCAAAAATCCGTAAATGTTTTATTATAATATGGGTAGATCCGAATAGACATGTGAACTCATCTATGAGGCAAATATGTGGTTCTATCTTGAGCGTCCATCCAGCCAACACATTTTCCCAGCTTGGACATCCACTTGGGCAAAAAGGTGGTTACTAAAGTCAAGATATTAAAAAAATAATAATAAATAAATAAATAAATAAGTGGCAAGGACATAAGGGGTAAAGTAAGGGGGTGTCGAAGGCGAGATATGGCAAGCATGGTCTCTAGCACGGAGGTGACAAGCGCCGACCTCAACGAAAAGAGATAAGAGGAGCAAGGTAGACAACTCCTAAATTAAAACTCCACCACCTTGGCTAACTTGAGTGTTGGAGCTACAATACTAGAGAACCAGGTCGGCCCGCTCATCTTTTCCCTGTACAGGCCTTCTGGTAAATGAGGAGAGCTCGATGTTGTCTTTTCTAGCAATCGCTGACATTCCGTTAACTACATGTCACAACTGTTGGGCATAAATCGGGATTAATTTCTAAGAGACGCTCGTTTTCGTCCTAACATATTATGTTGGTGTTAAATTTTCAATTTTAACAAAGTATTTTTATAACATTCAATATGAGTAAAAGAAACGTGTGATGGTTTTGGTAGTATATATTAATTCAATCAATTATCCCTTGATTTTTGTAAATCTAAAATTAATATTAACAAAACAATATTTATAAATAACTTTGAGCAAATCGTAATTATAAATTTCAAAACAATTGAAAATTAAAAAATCCACCTCTATGACATCATTGAGATGTGTTTCACAAATCCATAACTCTCTATCTATCAGTGAAGGCCTTTTAGTCACTCCCACAATTAAGCCATAAATCATCTCTATTTACTCCCACAACACCACCTCAAACCCTTTGGTATACGTCCTATAGCTTACACTTTGATCTTATTGTATGATCCTACTCCCCTATCTTTGTTAGTCCATTTGAGAATTCTCAAAAAGATTAAAAATAAATAAATTAATTATATTAAAAATCAATTTATTTTCACGTGACAACGTGTTTAAATGCTTGATTTCCAGTAGCTTTCGTTGAGTTTTAACAATTATATTCTGTTTATTAAATTTATCTAGAGTTATAATTCTTTTAACCTATAAAAAAAAGAGGAAAAATCAAAACTCTGGCACCATTCACATGTATGCATCATATCATTAATTTGAAACTTCAAATGATTGTATTTGAAATTAAATCTTTTATTTTTTTAATCATTTTCCTTTTTTTTATTTTTAAACATGAACATAATATATTTATATCCAATTTTTATATATATATTTTAATTAAGTATGGGACCCACATATACGGATATACCACGTCATCCCATTTGAATTGTTTGTTTGTTTCCCGGCCCGCAACTTGGTTATAAAAACTAATAACTCTCAGAGCTCAAGAGAAGCAGAGCAACAATGGCGACACTCCATCGTGGCTTCTCGGCATCATCGATCCTCCTTCTCCTTCTCCTCGTCCTTGTTTCCAGCTCCTCAGCATCCCCAGTTCACGAGATCCTCAAAAAGAATGCCTTGCCCCCGGGCATCTTCCCCGACACAGCCAAGAACTACACGCTCTTCTCCGAAGGCCGCATCCTCATCAAACTGGATGCTCCGTGCAACGTACAGTTCGACGATCTCTTCCAGTATGGTAGGGTGATATGGGGGAAGCTCGAGTACGGACGGATCTCCGAAATCTCCGGCATCTGGTTCAAGCAGATGATCACTTGGATCCCCATCACCGGTATCGTCGCCCCGGCCAACCATGACTTCGTCGTGCTCCTCTTTACGCTCATTTCAAAGAAATACCCCGCCAAGAACTTCAAGGAAATCCCTTCTTGCAGGGCTGATGAGTCGCTTCCCATCTCCGAGGTTTTAATTCTTGCCCTTAATCTCTTTGATTCTTTGATTTCTCTTGATTTTGTTTTGTTACCCGATTGCTCTCTAATTGATTGAGTTTAATTATCATCAGCGTGCATTGAACTTAGATCGGTATATATATATATGTTGTGCTAGTTATATATGCATGCTCAATTAATGATTTAATGTGGTGCTTTAATTAGTTTATGAGAGAAACACGAGTACTATATATGGATTCAGAGAACAATACATTGTTCCCTCAATTCAAGGACTAATATTTTCAACCAATGACCTCTTGGTCTATTGGTATTGGGTTCTTTTGCTAAGAGGTGGGCCTCGAACTTCTTGGACGGGTCATGGGATCGAGCCCCTCCTCTTGTAAGGTATGGGCGCGAGTTGCACGGGTACTGCGCTGCCCATCCTTGACTTCCTAAGAGGACGCTTGTCACCTTTGTCAAACAAAAAAAAAAAAATTCATATCATAATAATAGAGAGATTTAAAATCATAAATCATTATAATAGAGAGACTAAATTGGATATTATATTGTACCTTCTTTTTTTCTTCTTTCTAAGCTAGTGAACATCTCATTGCACAAATCAGCATGTTCTTTGCTCTTTTTTTTTTAAACAAAGGCGACAAGCTTCAACCCGTCAGAGGCAGACAACATGACGAACGTATGTGTCCTCACCTTGCGGTCATGGAGTGTTGAACCCGGGATCTCTTCCAACCACCAACACACCATGCAAGAGACCCAAAACCAATATACCAAGTGTTCGTTGGTAGCATGTTCTTTGAGATCATGGATAGAATAGATTGATAGTGCTAAGAAGTGCTTGATGAAGCTATAATTGATGCCCATACCATAATCCTATATATGTAAGCATGAAGTTTAGAGGACAGCATGATGCTATTAACCTACTAATATATATGCAGTCCATTGGACCTCTTGTTTACTCTCTATATATGCTTGACATATTACAGTGTTTTTTCTTAAATATAACCAGTAGGTTTACTGAATTTTCCTAGTCAGTAGTCAGTAGTACATGATATATATTTTCATATTTCTTTTTATGAATTTTCTTTCTATATCTTGAAACTAACTAACTTGTTCATTAATTAGCCAATCATTCATCCCACAAATTAATTACTCCTGCATGATATGAATGTTACTATTGATCATTTTGCAGGTTTAAGCGATGGCACCAGGCCTTGCCGTTAATTAGACCTCATAAATAATGTCATCGATCTCTCTGTGTATATTCTGATGGCACTTGTTAAAGTGTGACTAGGGAAGGAAGGCCATCTGTTCCCTTTTAATGTAAATTGCTTGCCTTGTGTTATCTTTCTATGAAGTACTGCTGCTGCTTGTTCTAAACAGCCAATGCATAAATAAATTCAGTGTCCTTTTTTAATGTTTTTCTTGCTAAAATATTGCAGTGAAAGATATATATTAGGAGAGCGGCTACGATCTCATTCATTTGGATTCTTGTGATTTTGGCCTCTCCTCTATCAACTTCTTCATCTGATAAGCATCTCCTTAATAATTAATTATGTTGTGTTCATTGAAGTCATCTTCAGTTATATTCCTTGCTTTAGGTGTGTATGGATTGAGAACAAATAATTAAAGAATAGGAAAAGAAGAAATTAATCATATAGATATTGGGCATTTACCAACTACCCCTTCTTCCAATTTGGTAGTTGAAACTCAATTAGTATTGACATCGTTTCCTCACCCTCATCGGAGAAGAGTCATCGCCCAAGCTACCCACGAAGGGAGTTCGTGGATAAGGAAGCAATTGAATCCACTTAGGGGGAGGTACTCCCACCCTCCCGCAATCCACAGGGGACCACGGCACCCCGGCCCTCAAAACCCCCGGATTAATTGAGAATCAAATGTAACACTATAGTGTTTTGGTCTTCCTTTTTTATTTCCTATGTATCCCCGTGCCTTCTATTTTAATCACTCAATAAAAGAATGTCATTTATTTATTTTTTAAATAATATATATATATATATATATATATATATAACAAGACCCTTCCCCAGGAGCTCATCTTGCCTGGTTTGCAAACCAGGCAAGTCCCTGGTTCCAACGGTAAACCCCGCGTGGTTTGCCGTGTAAATCTGCCTCGGGATGTGTGGACATTACACATCCCCCGAGATGTGTACGACCCACACATCCCGAGGCGAAATGTGAGGCAAACCACGCGGGGTTTACTGTTGAAACCAGGGACTTGCCTGGTTCAAGACGACTCCCTTCCCCGGACCCTTGCAAGAGCCTAGTAGCACCAGGCTGACATATCTGACACTTTGATTAAGTTCAATATCACATCGAGTTGAATTTAAAATCCTTAATTCACTCTAAAATATAGGCATTACATAAACCATAATTTTGGGAGAACATTGAGAAAAGCTACTAAAATTTTTATTCAAAATCCTTTTTTATTTCTGTTTATTTATTTATTTATTTATTATTATTATTATTACTACTATTATTTTGAAAAAAATGGATAAACCACATTCATTAAAAAGAAATTAATTATTACATTGATATATTAGTATATTTTAAAGTACTTTGTATTTGATACCTGCATGGATCAAATGGATAGAGGAGAGCTCTCTGCTATAGCCTTATCCTGTTGTCCTGCAAAAGAGATGTAATTGGTCACCTCATCTTCAAAGTCCTCTCCTGGTGTTCTCGGGGTCGTATCTAACCAGGTTTTCCATGTGAGTGTGAGGCTATATCTTACCAGGTTTTCCATTGCTTGTAGTTGTTCCTTTTTGGTGGCATGTGCGCTGTCGAACTAGGATAGGTAGAGGAAGTCGGAGTGACTAATTAATTTCTTGTAAACCCGACATTTATCATTAAAACATCTCATATTTCTCTCGATCAGAGATTCCAGGTCACAGCCAGCACGAGAAGGTTCCGGCCTTTACGGAGTGTACTCTCTAGTTGTTTGGAGTATGGGCCCCATCCCATAGATCTTGTATCATGGTGGGACGTTCCTGTTTCTGAAGATGCATCCATAGTGCGCCCAGACCCTGGCTGAGTATTGGCACTGGATTAGCAAGTGTTCGATAGTTTCCACCCCCCTGTCACATAGGTAGCAACTCATCCTTTCCCCTTTCCAATTTCTCTTTGCCAAGTTATGTATGTTAGAGTGATTGTTGGGATTGTGATTAACAAGATTCAAGGAGATATGTATAGAAAGGAGTAAAATTAGTTGATAGCCTCTGATTTTTTCTTGCATTGTAAAACTTCCACAATAGTTATGTAAATTAGCTTATATGAAGGCTTCCTCCTTGATAGATGAATAAGAGAGAAATCAAATTTCTTCCATATCCTTGATTTGAACATGGTACCAGAGCCTACCTCAAATCCCTTCCATAAAACTACCGCTACAAATTGATTAAACCCTCTCTCTACCTCCTTCTAGTTGGTCTTGAAACAAGGGATAAACTATGGCGGAAGAGAAAACTATTATCATCCCTATGAGTCAAAATCCAATCTCCATTGAATCACCTAACCTCAACGGCTTACCATTTAGCTTTTAGCTAAATGATACTTACTTTAAAATCTGGTCACGTATGATCGAATTCCATGCTGCAGGACTGAATAAGCTCGGCTATTTGAATGGACAGACTCCGAAGGTGGGAGAAGATACGTCTGGCTAAACAAAGTGGTGTGTTGAAGATGCAATCATGCAGGGATGGCTGTTAAAAACTATAGAGCCACATCTTCTGGGCTTGTTTATTGATTTACCTATAGCCAAGGAAATTTGGGATAGTGTCACACAAACCTTTTATGATGGGGCTGACGAATCTCAATATTATGAACTACGCTGCAAAGCTACAAGAACGAGGCAGAATGGAGGTCCAATCCACCTTTATTATGCTGAGTTGAATAGTATATGGTAAGAGATTGATAAAAGATCTCCAATCCAGATGGTGTGTACCCGACAAGTGAAATTAAGAAGGATCGGATGTACGACTTTCTTGCAGGATTGGACGAGTTGTTTGATTATGTTAGGAGTGATCTTCTTCGGATGAAACATGTTCCAGGCATTGAGGAATGCTTCAATACTGTTCATCGAGAGTCCCAACGACAAGTCGCCATGCCTGGAAAGAAAGATTTTAGTGAAGGACCACACATGGCAATGATTTCCAAGACTGTCTCATCCAACACTAGCACTCACCGATCAATCGAAGATGTTGAAAAGGATAAATTACATTGCAATCATTGTAATGAAACCCAACATACCAAAGAGACTTGTTTTGAAATTCATGGCTATCCTGAATGGTTCCTAGAGAAAGGGAAGCAGAATAAAGCACGAAACAACAAATGCTCAACCCAGTCAAAGGTAGCCAATACAAATGATACTGCCCCAAGTATAGCTGCTATTGCTACAAGTCAAAATGATGAAACTGAATCTGGTGAAGTTCTCTCTCTAATCAATCGTGTTTCTTTGGATGATTCTACCTCATACTCAGGTAAAACAAATATGTTTTTTCCTGCATCTTCTACTCAAGATACAGATTGGATCATTGATTTGGGAGCCACTGAAACAACAAAACTCTCTCCAAATATATGAGTTCTCCTACTAAGAACAAAGTTTTAACTGCCAATGAGGAATCAACCCCTGTAACTGGAGTAGGATCCATTGCTCTTACTCCCACCATTTCCCTAGATAACTGCTTGCTTGTACCTGCATTATCAAATCATTTACTATCAGTCAGTCAAATTATGATACAATTAGATTGTGTTGTACTAATGTTTTCCACTTTTTGCTTTCTTCAGGATATCCGGACTCAGGCGATCATTGGGCGTGGTACTAAGAGGAGGGGGTTGTACTATGTGGACGATGTTTCTACAAGTCATGTTCACCAAGTTCAAAGTCATAGTGACAATAACTTGAAGAATATATGGTTATGGCATCGTTGTTTGGGTCATGCATCCTTTGGGTATTTGAAAAAACTATTTCCCTCTTTCTGTTCAGTGTCGGTATCTTCTCTAAAATGTGATGTTTGCACTTTGGCTAAGAGCCACCTTATTTCATATCCTTTAAGTCTCAATAAAAGAACGGTCCCTTTTGAGTTGATTCACTCGGATGTATGAGGACCAGCCCCGGTTACTACTCAATCTGGAGTACGATGGTTTATTACCTTTGTTGTTGACTGCACTCGAATAACTTGGCTATATACTATGCAACATAAGAGTGATGTTTGCATTGTTTTCCCAATTTTCTATCACATGGTTCACACCCAATTTTCTCTCCATGTTAAAGTTGTTCACTCTGACAATGGTGGAGATTACTATCTCAGTTCTGCACTCTCAAATTTTTTTCAAAATAATGGTGTTCTCCATGAAACTACTTGTCCTTGCACTCCTCAGCAAAATGGTGTTGCCGAGCTGAAAAATAGACATATTCTAGAAACCACAAGATCCCTTCTTATAGGTGCTAATGTTCCTCAAAGTTATTAGGTTGATGCAGTAACATATGCAGTTTATCTCTTGAACCGAATGTCGTCACAAGCTATCAATTTTCGTACTCCCTTGGAGCCCTTGGCTAGCCATGTTAAAATCCCATCCACACTGAATTTAGATCCACGAGTCTTTGGGTGTGTAGCCTATGTTCATTTGCAAAAAGACCAGCGCACTAAACTTGATCCTTGCACAGTTCGGTGCATCTTTATTGGTTCCATCCTCACCAAAAAGGTTACAGGTGCTACCATCCATCTACATGCCACACTTATGTCAGCCTGGATGTTACTCTATCCGAAACAGAATACTATTTCTTACCAGATCAATCCACTTTTAGCTGTCAGGGGGAAATACCATGTGAGTCATGTGACACCTACAACTGGATTGATCTTCAACAATTAAATAATACTCCTGAATGAGATATACCTAGCTATTTTGATGAGAATTCTGGTGAATCAAATGATACAGATGTGCAAGAAGAAGAACTTGGATGTGAACATAATGAAGCCCCCTCCCTCTACTTTAGTACATGTCCAAGATCCGTCGAATATTCCTGAGGTAAGTACTCTTGCTCCTGAAAACTCAATTTCTCCTCATTTGATTGCTGCTCCATCTTACTCATTACACCCTAGACAAAATCGTGGCAAACCACCTGATAGGTACTCTCCAGATGGGAAAGCAAGATATGCAATTACTCAATATATCATCGGTTGACACCACAACTTCAAGCTTTTGTGAATCAGATGGAGAGTATAAAAATACCAACAAAAGTTGAGGAAGCTCTAAGAGAACCAAAGTGGGCAGAAGCAATGCAAGCTGAAATGGATGCTTTACTAAAGAATAGCACATGGAATGTTATTCCTCTTCCACCGGGAAAAAAAATCCAGTAGGGTGCAAGTGGATATTTACTCTAAAACATAAAACATATGGAACAATTGATCGATATAAGGCAAGGTTAGTAGCAAAAAGGGTATACTCAGTCGTATGGTGTTGATTACCATGAAACTTTTGCTCCAGTTGCAAAAATGAACACTGTCAGAGTCCTGTTATCCTTGGCAGCAAATTTTGATTGGCCATTAAAATAGTTTGACGTGAAGAATGCTTTCTTGCATGGAGATTTAGCAGAAGAAGTATACATGCAACTTCCATCTGAGTCATGCAAAATCTAGTGGAAAAGTGTGTTGATTGAAAAAAGTTTTATATGGTCTAAAACAATCTCCAAGGGCATGGTTTGGAAGGTTCACAGATGCTATGAAAAGAATAGGATATCATCAAGGAAATTTAGATCATACTCTTTTTATCAAACACAATAATGGTAAGGTCACATTGCTTATTATCTATGTAGACGACATGATTGTAACTGGAGATGACAAAGATGAAATGAAGAGATTACAAGAGTACTTGTCCTCTGAATTTGAAATGAAGGATCTAGGAGGGTTGAAATATTTTTTGGGAATTGAGGTTGCAAGGTCCAAAGATGGTATTTTCCTATCACAAAGGAAGTATATTCTAGATCTTTTATCTAAAATTGGTATGCTTGAATGTAAACCAGTGGAGACTCCTACTGTTCAGAATCATCGCCTTGCTATTTATCCTAATACAATTCCAACGAACAAGGAAAGATACCAACCACTTGTAGGGATGTTAATTGATTTATCTCATACTCGTCCAGATATTGCCTATGCAGTTGGTGTCGTAAGTTAATTTACACATACTCCAAGTGAAGATCACATAGCTGCTGTAATGAGAATCTTGAGTTATTTAAAGGGTGCTCCAGGAAGAGGATTGAGCCTCAAGAAGTATGGGCATATGGAAGTAAAAGGATATACTGATGCAGATTGGGTTGGAAACATGACTGATCAACGGTCTACCTTAGGGTATTTAACATTTCTTGCTGGAAATCTTGTTACATGGCGAAGCAAGAAACAAATTTAGTAACAAGGTCTTCAGCAGAGGCATAATATAAGGCCATGATTCAGGGGACATGTGAACTATTATGGCTTAAGATATTGCTTACTGAATTAGGTTTCGAACCTAAGGAACCTATGTTGCTATATTGTGACAATCAAGCAGCCCTAGAAATAGCTAATAATCCGGTGCAACATGATAGAACTAAACACATTGAAGTGGATCGGCACTTTATCAAGGAAAAGTTGAATATGAAATTGATAGATCTTCCATTTGTAAGATCAAGTGAGCAACTAGCAGATGTTCTTAGACATGCAGTTTCATCTGAGTTGTTTCATAAATCACTAAGCAAGTTGAGCTTAGAAGATATTTTTGCGCCAACTTGAGGGGGTGTTAGAGTGATTGCTGGGATTGTGATTAACAAGATTCAAGGAGATATGTATAGAAAGGAGTAAAATTAGTTGATAGCCTCTGATTTTTTCCTGCATTGTAAAACTTCCACAATAGTTATGTAAATTAGCTTATATGAAGGCTTCCTCCTTGAGAGAAGAATAAGATAGAAATCATATTTCTTCCATATCCTTGATTTGAACAATGTAACGTGGAGAGCTTGTCTTCCCGTGTTAACCAAGCAAAGAGCTTGACTTTCAAGGGTACTTGCTTCCAGAAGGCTATGGGTAAGGGCTTCTCATTCCTTCATCAATACCGAAATGATATATAGAGTGATTTGACTATGAATGATTGGTTCGAGGTTAGCTGTTTCCTATGATAAGGGACCCGGTCTGAGGAGTGTTCCTCCTTGTTGTTGCCATTGTCTTGCTCCCAGGACTGTGTGTTACGTATTTGCCCACAAAGTTTGAAGTTCTAGGAATAGGGTGGAGGGGTTGTGTCCATTGACCCAATTGTTAAACCATATTCTGGTAAACTCTTCGTTTCTTGGTTTTGTTTATTTTTGTATTTATGTGTGTGTTATGCGTCTAAATTTGATTTCTTTATTATTATTAATAGATTTCAATATAATACTTATATAAAGTTGTCTGATAATTATATCTATAAGAATTAATATAAGTTTATACATGGTTATGGTTGCAAGTGGCAGTGATGGTGGTGATCTTCAGATCGTGACATGTTTTGGCTCACTAAAACAAAAATTCACATATAATTTAGAAAAAAGAAATCAATGAAAAAAAGAATAAAAATATTACTAGAATTTAATAGATTTTATATATAGGGGTTTGATTACATCATGCCGATCGAAAATTATATATTTCCGGCCGCCTGCTGATTCTGGGCCCTGGAGCATGCATGAACAATTTTCAACCGTATGGATGGAAAGATCATCGAAAAATAAGTTAGCCTGTCAATTTTCATACAATTTGGGAACTTGTAGGGTCTTCATCTTAACGGATCAAAACTTATAGGAATCTGAACGGTCCATAATTTCAACCATTAAGTGGGAGAATCAAACGGTTACTAAATTATATGAAAATTGACAGGGTAGCTTATTTTTAGCAGATCTTCCATCCATAAAAAGAATACCTAAGGGCCAAATGGTAGGCCAGGAAATAAGCGGTATTAGGCCAGACATGATCATCCTCTTTATATATATATATATATATATATATATATATATATATATATCATATTTTATTATGAAGGAAATATATATATATATATATATATATCATATTTTATTATGAATTTTCCTTCAATATCTTTGAAGTTGGAACTAACTTGTTCACTAATTAGCCAATCATTCATGCCCAAATTAATTACTCCTGTATGAAATGATGTTACTATTGATCATTTTTGCGATGGCGCGCACCAGGCCTTACCGTTAATAGCTAGTATGAATTGTAATGGGAGGGTCTTAGACCTCATAAATAATGTCATCTCTCTGCACAAGTGTGACTACGGAAGGCCATCTGTTCCCTCTAATGTATTGCTTGCCTTGTGTTATCTTTCTATGAAGTACTACTGCTTCTTGTTGTAAACAGCCAATGTATTTATAAATTCACTGTCCTTTTTAAATGTTTTCCTTGCTAAGATGCAGTGAAAGATATCAGGAGAGCCTTCTCATTCATTTGGATTAATCTGGTGATTTCGGCCTCTCCTCTACCATCTTCTTCATCTGATAAGCATCTCCTTAAACTCTCAACCTTTCTTGCTTTTCTGACATTGAGTTTTAACAATTATGTTGTGTTTATTGAAGTCATCTTCAGTTATCATCGATCCTTGGTTTAGATGTGTTTGGGTTGAGAAAAATTAAGTAAAAGAATAGGAAAAAAGAAATTTATCATATAGATATGGGGCATTTGCCAACTAATTCCATTAATTATATGTTTCCAATTTGGTAGTTCAAACTCAATTAGTCTTGACATCCTTTTCTCAAGAGTATTATTCATTTCTGAGTTGATGATATATATATAATAGATTCCACTATATGACACTTTGATTAGCTTCAATGTCACATCAAGTTGAATTTAAAATCCTTGATTCATTTTAAAATATTGGCATTACATAAAAGATAAGTTAGGAAAAACGAAAAACATTGAGAAAGGCTACTAATATTTCTATTAAAAAAAACCTTTTTTATTTTTTTGTTTATTTTTATTTTTTATGTGTGTGTTATACCTCTAAATTTGATTTTGTTTTATTAATAGATTGAAATATACTAGTTATATAAATTTTTCTCATAATTATATTCTATAAGAATTAATATAAATTTATACAAGTTTATGGTTGCAAGTGACTGTGATGGTGGTGATCTTCAAACCGTGACATGTTTTGGCTCAGTAGAACAAAAATTCACATATAACTCAGAAAAGGAAACCAATGGAAAATAGGATAAAAATTTTACTAGAAATTTATAGATTTGATCTAAACTTAAGATTTTTTTTTTTAATAATCTACTGAAAAAGACGAAAGATATAAATTCTGACACTTGTGTATGTTTCTGAACTGCAGTCCTTTCCAAATCACAAAACAATAAAAAAGTGTTGTTGTGTTGGTCACATCAACCACATCAAACTCAATAAGTGCATTCAAAGCAATACAAGGATTTAATAATTAATTAATTAATTAATATATTGTTAAATTTATGTTGATAACACACAAGTATTATGGGTAGGGATGGCAATGGAGCGGGACAGGCCTCTACCACCACCGCCCCGCCTAAATAGTGGCAGGCGGGCTGGCCGAGTAGTCATGAGCAAGCATGATATGTCTGTATTTCGAATAAAATATTATATTTATACCATAAAATGAAGAAAAATTTACCGATTAAACTCGAATAAAATAAACTTAACGGCAATGTAAAAGCACTTTGATATACAAGTTCGAAAGAAGAGTGGGAAAGAAGCCGTCAAAGTCCAAAAACTCCAAACAAAGCTTCATTATAAACCCTAAAACTATATAATTTAATATATATATATATGGGTATTTTTGGTATATTTTTAGCGGGGCGGGGCGGGGCGGATTTTAAAGGATCTTTACCATACCCGCCCCGCCCCGCATTTCTTCGAGGCGGATCGGGTCGGATCGGGTCGGTAACTACGGATCGGCTCGGGTATTGCCATCCCTAATTATGGGAATCATTTTTCAAATCTACCAAAATTAATCAATATTTTTTTTCATATAATAAGATTATGTTCCATCTAATGGAATAGTTTATTCTTTCTTATTTTTAGATGTTTGATCTTAAAACTTAAATGAATAAATAAAATAAATAAATAAAATAAAATAAAACTAACAAGATCACCATATCCATATCCTGGTCCATTTCCTCACACACAGATGTATAAAAATTATTATTTTTTTAAAATATGTTTCTAATAAAGCTGACAACCAATTTGGATCTGCCAATCAAAACTGTGACTCCACATGCACGCAGACAGACATAGACATATATATATATAATATGACACGATTGCCCATTCAATTCAGATCATCAAAATTGGAAGTCAATATATCTTAAACTAATGAAATTAACTAAATTTATTGTACCATTATATGTCGCAAATTAAAAGGACACTTTTAATATTCTATTCTTGTCCCTCATAATTTTATTTATTTATTCTTTTATTTTCATGCTTTAAATTGTTCTTATTATTCTTTAAGAATTATTTATAACACATCCCACTCTACATATAAATAAAACTAATCTTCCGTCCCAAACTTTCATTTTTAACAAAGTATACATTTTTATAAAAATAGTTAACAAATAGACTATATAACTATTTAAATTATCTTGAAACGATGACATTAGAGATCTCACTATCAATGAATCAAAATAAAATCCATTTGATAAACCTATCTTATATATATAATAAATGGAATATTTTTCTCCTTGGTGACCAAACACCATATACTTCATATAGCAAACCAGCTAGTAGTCACCACCACCTTAATTAGCAATAAAAAAGTTTTGAGCTCCTCCTCATCTCCTCCTCCCATGGCAATGCAGCAAGAACTTGATCATCATCATCAACATCATGAAGATGATCATGAAGATGATCATCCTCTCCACATAGCAGTGTTCCCATGGCTGGCCTTCGGCCACATGATGCCTCTCTTAGAACTCTCCAAAACCCTAGCCAACAAAGGCCACCATGTCTCCTACCTCGCCACCCCAAGAAACATCTCCAGGCTCTCCTCCACCACCCTCCCTTCTCTCCTCACCTTCATCCCTCTCCCTCTCCCCCAACTCCCCGGCTTGCCGGAACTCGCCGAGGCCACCTCCGACGTCTCCCAGGACCAAGTCCAGTACCTCAAGCTCGCCTTAGACTCCCTCCAGCACCCTTTCACCACCTTCCTCCAAGAAGCTTCTCCCAAACCAGACTGGATTCTCCTGGACTTCTCCACTCCCTGGGCCATCCCCATAGCTTCCAAGTTCTCCATCCCATGTGCTTTCTTCTCGGTCTTCACTGCTTCTTTCCTTACTTTCATAGGACCTCCTTCAGAGCTCACCGAAGGAAAAGGCTCCAGAGGCTCGCCGGAGAACTTCACCGTCACGCCAGCGTGGATCCCTTTCCCTTCTAAGCTTGCTTACTCTCTCTACGGTGCAAGGAATCTAATGGCTGCCTACGAGAACAATGTTTCTGGTATCTCTGATGCTTGTCGGTACCGTATGACTGTTGAAGGCTGCAAGGCTTTGGCTCCGAGGACGTGCATGGAAGTGGAACGTGACTTGGTGGAGCTTCTAGAAGATCTCCATGAGAAGCCTGTTCTTCCATTAGGGTTACTAGCACCTGCACCGCCGACAAAAGATCAGGTAGAAGTGGATGTGGAGAAGCACAAGGAGATCTTTGCATGGTTGGATGGGCAAAGGGAGAGGTCTGTGGTTTATGTTGCGTTTGGGAGTGAGGCTACGTTGAGTGTGGAGTTGCTGCATGAGCTTGCGTTAGGGTTGGAGTTGTCCAACCTGCCGTTTTTGTGGGTTTTGAGGAAGCCATTAGGGTTGGGAGATGGAGTGGAGGTTTTGCCATTAGGGTTTGAGGAGAGAGTGAGAGGACGTGGGGTTGTTGTTAATGGATGGGTGCCACAACTTGGGGTGCTTGGCCATGGAGGAGTTGGAGGGTTTTTGAGTCACTCTGGGTGGAGTTCCATTGTTGAAGCTTTGCAGTGTGGGTTGCCATTGATGCTCTTGCCTATATATGTAGATCAGGAGGCTAATGCAAGGATGGTGGGGGAGAGAGGGTTTGGGGTGGAGGTGGAGAGGAGAGGGGAAGATGGGTTTTTTAGTAGGGAAGAGGTGGCTAGGGTTTTGAGGTTGGTCATGGTGGGTGAAGAGGGAGAGGGAGTTAGGGTTAGGGCTAGGGAGATGAAGAAGGTGTTTGCTGATAGGGTGGGGCAGGAGAAGTATGTTGATGAGTTTGTTAGGTTCATGAAGGTTCATAAGAAACTTTGAGATATTGATGTTCTCATGTTGTTTTATATTGTTGTTGTGTATTTCTCTGCTTGAGATGATGATGATAATAAAACTATATTATAAAACCCTGATGAATGTTGCAAATCTACTGTCAAAATTATAGATGGAGATCATATGGAGGAAAGATATGAAGAGAAGAATTTGAGAGTTGTTTTGAATGATGATCAGGTTAAGTTAGTCCCATGCACTGGTACCGCCAGGACCGCCGTAGTTGTTGCTGCCACCTCCGTAACCTGCTGATGATGCTCCTCCGTATCCACCGCCAGAGGCTCCTCCGCCATAGTAATCATTTCCCCCGCCACCACCCCGAGAGTAGGTGTCCCGCCGGAAATCTCTACCACCAAACCGAGGCCCGCCACCGGATCTACGGTTCCTTCCGCCACCACCGCCGCCGTATGAGGATCGGGCGGAGAAGCGAGAGAGCCATGCAGGAACTTCCTGGTTGGATTCCTGCATTAGCTCAGTTAATGGTCTTGCCAGAGAGGAATTGTTTTCGGTGAAGAAGGCTGTGGCTAGACCACTCTTTCCAGCTCTTCCTGTCCTTCCAATCCGGTGAACATAGTCATCAATGTCGTTTGGGAGGTCAAAATTGACCACATGAGCAACATGGGGAATGTCAAGGCCCCGTGCAGCCACATCGGTCGCAACTAGGATAGGCGTTGAGCCACTCTTGAAGGACCTCAGTGCCATTTCTCTTTCCTGCAAAGGCAGCATCCGAAAAACAAACAAATAAGTGCTAGATCAAATAGCAGCAATTTTTTGTGGCAACTCCTATAGCTAGTTCCAAACAACTAAATCAAAACCATTTGTGGCACTGAAAATATCAGGTCTGCAGAAGGGAGGTATACTTTCATAAATAATTGATGTTGGTGGTAGTGGTTTATCGTGCTTATCGTTGACAGTCTACATATACTACCATTGAGATCAGAATTCAAGTCCATTGTCTCCGGACAGGATATAGACTTATGTTTATAGAAGCCTAAATAGCAATAGCATCAAATTTATATATTACTTCACTGGCATTATAAAGCAAGAACTCAAAGGAGGCAGAGACAAACATAGACAACTGTGATATATGATTATCTGCAATATATTTGGAAGAGCACATGTGAATTAGACCTAAAAGAAATCACCTAGATAAATGTACTTCTAACTCCAACTACATCTCACAATGTTTTCTAAATTGGTATGAATGATAAAAGCTGACAGTGCAACTATAATAAGAAACTAAAATAGATATAGTTAATTGAGAAACAAGTTCAGCAGAAGAGACATCAGAAAAACATCTTCCATGGATAATCCAAATAAAACTAGTGGTCATGCCCAGGAGAAGCATTGAAAAGAGTAAAAAGTAATAATGTCAAGATAATCAGGTGAACCGGGAAAAATCAAAAGAAATTAGAACTTTGCAATTTTAATGTATCAAATTTAAAAATATAAAAACAACAGAGAAATAAATGAAATGAAGGATTAATGCAACATAAATTAGCAGCTTCTAATATGAGTATACAGCATACAATAAAGCCACAAATAGTTGTTTACTAATCATCAGACATCTACCTGCTGTGTTCTATCACCATGAATTGTCGTAGCAGGAAACCCATTCATACACAACCAGTGCTCCAGAGAATCAGCTCCTCTTTTTGTCTCCACAAAAACCAAAGTAAGAGATTGCTGCATGATGAAAAAAATATTTTTAGCAACACCTTGGACAGGAATCGTTTTCATTATAAAGGTAATCACAAATGGCAAGTACACCCATGCCCATCTTAAATACAGAGGATCAATGAATCAGGTAAAATTTGAAGCTGATATAAATTACAACAGTAAGAAACACAAGTATTACCTTCCCATGAGCTCCATTTGCTACCTGAGCATGGAGAAGGTCCATGAGGTGGCTTCGTTTGTCTGAATCCGGAACAAATTCAACTCTCTGGACAATCAAATCAGTACTGGAGCCAACTCTCCCAACAGCGAGAAATATGTAATTTGCAAGGAAATCTGATGCCAATCTCTACATATGAGGTTGGCAAAATTGTCAGACAGAATTACCAAAACCATGATAACTTTTAAAACATGCACACTTGTAAAACAAAAATTCAACCAACTAGACAACATCGCAAAGTGACAAATATAAGACATGGATGTTAAATCTAGCCCCTAGGTTCCATGTGTTGTCTATAAACAAGGAAATTTTCCTATACCAGCAGTGCAAATGGGATTTTCACATCGATATGGAAAATTATAAAAGAGAGAAAATAAAATAAGGTATCAAACCTGGATCTCTTTTGGAAAAGTAGCACTAAATAGCATGGTCTGCCTCATTCCTCGCTGAGGCATGTCCATCTGTTCAACAATCTTCCGAATTTGGGGCTCAAAACCCATATCCAGCATTCGATCTGCCTCATCAAGGGCCAAATATTTAATCATCTGCAGTGAAACTCTAGCCCTCTCCAGCAAATCAACCAGCCGTCCTGGAGTCGCGACAAGTATATCAACACCTCTCTCAAGGTCCCTCAACTGACATGAAGATGTTAACTTTGATTAGCGAACAAGGCCACCAAACCTGATTCTAGCTATTTGGCTTCTATACAGAGCAAGAAACAATAATGTATGACAATGCCTATACCAGTATTGCACTAGCAAGAAAAATATAATCAGAAAAAAAAAGGCAAATATTACAAACATGCTCCCCATGACAAACAAACTGGACTCAAGATCTCATCTAGATTAGTAACTATAGTACATTTTCCTTCAATTGACAGAATCTATTCAAAGGAAACATGTAACATTTTGTAAGTTTGGAAACCCAAAGGGCACAAACGCACTTCCAATGAAAGATATAAACCTTTCACCTCGTAAGGGACTGTCTGAAAATTGGCTATGCTATAAATATATGGTATCCATCAAGTCAACAAAACTTTGCTAGCCAACCAATTTCCTACATATCTTGCATCCAGGCAAGCATTTAGCCACAGTAAGACTGCATCCACGGATTCAAACAAAAGATTTACAGTTCTAATCTGTCACAACGAAGGGACAGGCAAAAACTCAAAAGTTAATGACCATTTCGAAGAATAATATTGTCACAGTAGGCAACACCATTCATTCCATACAACCCTACAACCCGATAGCTGAGTGCTCAAACAGAATGAAAAAAAGCAGAGAGATCAAACATAAATTGGGCACACCACTATCATCAATAAGAACTCAAAGGTCATATTATAAGCACCACAAATCCAGTTATTATCAAAACATCATACAACTTAGAAACTTTTCCTCATTGAACATGTACCAAACTGAAATATCAAAAGAGCCAAAAGAAAATCATAAACCTTAGAAAAACAAATAACAAAACTAAGAAAATAGAACCTGTTGGGTAATTGGGGCTCCTCCATAAGCAACAACCACCCTAACACCAGTTTGAAAGGCAAATTTTCTAGCCTCTTCATGAATCTACACAGCATGAAAAAACTTTCAGAGCTAGAGAAAAACATAAGCAGCAAACAAAGAACAAAGCAACTGCATCAATCTAAGGGATCAAGACTACCTGGACAGAAAGCTCCCGGGTAGGTGAGAGGATCAAAGCTAGTGGGTACGATGTCCGCGAGCCCCGGGGCTTTGGCACAAAACTACCACCCTTAATGATCCCACTAATGATAGGGAAGCAAAAAGCTGCGGTCTTTCCGGACCCTGTCTGTGCACAGGCCATCAAATCCCTTCCGGCGAGGGAGATAGGGATGGCATGGCGCTGAACGGGCGTCGGTTTCACATACTTGCACCTCCTTATATTCTGATTCAGCGCATCCCCAAGATCGATCTCGGCGAAGGTGTTCACCGGCGGGGGGACGTTCTCGCCGCTCGTCTCCACAGGGATATCTTCATAAGCATCAAAGTTGATGACGGTGTTCTCCTGGTCATTGAAAGCGGCCTCTGAGTTTTCGTCGTCATTGGCGAAGGGGTTCACTTCCCGCTCCCTCCCCCGATCCCACCCGCCAGTGCGGGAGTTCCAGCCACCGCCACCGCCGCCGGAGGATCGGCCTCCGGCGAAGCTAGGGCGGCCCATGTCGCGGACAGGCCCACCTCCTGCAGCCAAACGAGGCCCACCAGGAGGGCCACCATATCCGAGAGGTTTGGAGGGGGCTTCAGCAGGGTGTTGAACCGAGGGTTCCGATGAGGGTGGGCGGTTGCGGAGATGAGGGGGAACGTAGGAGGAGCGAGCGGCGGTGGCGTTGCTATTGGTGCTCGCGGACGCCGAGATCTCGGCGTTCGCGACGGAATCAGCCCATGAAGATCGCATACCTTGTTCGAAAACCCAAACTTTATCTCAGAAACAACACAACGAAATCTAAGGACCAAGAATCAAACCCTAAATTCTCGATCTTCTGCAAAATAAAAGGAAAAATAAGTACAAAAAAAAAAATCGAAATTTTCACCCTGATCACCGAGAGCGAGAGCGAATCACGGACCGAAATTAGATACTAAAAAAATAAATTAACTTTATAATTAAGTAATAAAAAAAGAGAGAGAGAGATTGAGGGCAGAGAGAAAACCTAGGAGAAAAAAAAAAAGAGAAAAAAAGGAGCGAGCCGCCGGAAAGCAAGCGTTGAGAGAACCCTAAAAACCCCACCCTTTTTCTAGTTTCCAAGCGAATTCTTCAGATTGTTTTTAAAAAAAAAAAAAATTAATGATAAATATGAAGTTGCGGATAATCCGAATCCGAATCCGAATCCGAATCCAAATCCGACCCGATAATTGATGCTAATCGGAGTGTTGCATAACGGGTTTCGGATCCGTTGGGAACAGAAGGAGAATGACGAGCTGGAAGATTGAGAAGAAAACCAGTGGACTTTAGATGACCTGGTTGAGGTTGGGGAGATTCGTTTCCATGCACCAACAATTTAAATAGTTTGTGAACTATATATGAATAAAATTGGGATTTTAAACAGTGGAATCATGTAGTAAATCAAATATAAAAAGTGATTTAAGAATAACCTGTATAGAACCATATGTAGAAAATGGCAATTTCAAGCTATCATTTAAAATTTCAATAGTAGCTAGAGAATAAACAAGCAGATTGTTAGGTGAACTTATTGGAAAACTTTTGCAAAAGCCTCAACCTGGGTATGGGAACTCTTTGGGTGAGCATGCGATGACTTGCATGCTCTTAATATAACTAGTCGACGAAAGAAGTGAGTACTAGAAAGATTTTTCTCGGTTTTCTCTAAATCACAACACTTGTAGTTGATAACGATTAATGGAAACAGGTTCTAGTCCACCAGGCCCTTTTGCTTGAAGGCGTCCAGCATGGCAACACCGATCTTGGCGGGAGACTCCACCACAGTGACTCCTGCTTCTCGGAGGGTTTTGATCTTGTCCTGCGCCGTGCCCTTCCCACCTGATACAATTGCTGCAGCGGAAGAAAATGCATAGAATTTGAGGAACAAAAGAAGAATTTCACAATCCAAACTTTGGGCAGGATATCTTGGATACGTATGAGAAAAAAAAAAGGAAGAAGAAGAAAGGCCCTCAAATTACATTGTTATATATCAGTGGTCATCTATTCTTCTTGCCAAACTTGGTTGTCAGTTATCATTCACTACAAACTTGGTAGACACTACACAGCATTTTAATCACTTTCTCTGCCATAGAAGGCTGATATTACTCTTTATGTCTAGGGACAAGATTGCACACAATTAGCCTATTTTAAGGTTAGCATCTGTTGCTCAAAGTTGCTAAATCACAACAGTCTAGAATAAGCACAAATGTCTTGTGCCATTGCAAAGCAGGGAATTGACCTTTATTAGACCTGAATTGGAGGCATCAACTAAAAAATAGGTTCAGATCCACTCACTTACAAAACCACAAGGAAAAACTGAATACTGGTTCTTAGATTTACAGTTGAACAATTCTGCAAGTTTCGAGATTTCCAACATTCACAGAACCATTTCATATATTCTCGACAGTTTCATTTATATATCACTTTGACAAAGTCGGCAGTAGAGGCAGTATAACCACAAGAATAGCTACCTAAAAGCAAAAATTTTCATAGAAGGTTTGCCTATAGGCTGGAATATGAATCCATCCTAAAAATTTCAATGACAATAAAGTCAATCAGCCGATACACCATGTTGTGCTAACCTGGTGCCTCAAATAGAAAGGAAGTCCTAAGGAAAATGATCTTCTCTAAGCTATAAGAAATAAAGTGATGTACAACCTAGCAACAGCTGATTATAAGTATTCATGAACCAGTTAACTCCCAATATCAGCTTGGCCTAGAAAACTCATAACTGGCATTTATGATCAAAAGCGACATTCTAAAAGCAACAACTAACCTCTCTAATTGTTATTTCTTACCTACCAAGGAAATGTCTCAATCATGTTACCAAAAAAAAAGCCTTAATTGAAAATGGTTGTACCACTAAATCTGATATATATTGGAATGTTCCTCAGTTGAGGAACATCATGAACTACAGGTCAGGTGAAGAAAAAGAAAAAAACTCAAGCAACAAGTTTGGCATGCACACTTAGAGAAAAGGGTTTAAACATTAGTATTACTAGAAGATGAAAAGATGCAGAGTTGCCAGATGTACAAGTTGCTGAGCCTTTGTAAATATACTCGATTAACACACACACACAAATAGGCATTTCACTAAATACTATTAACTGATGTAATATAAATGCATTATTCTAAATATGGAAAAGGGTAGAATGTTTTTAATCAATCTTATAGATCTGTTTATCAAATGAAACATGATAAACAACTAGAACCACGCATTAAACACCACAGCACTTTCTTTTCTGCCAGAAGAACCTATTATCTTCTATAATGAAAACTTGAATATTGTTAGATCTCAAGCGAATATTATCTTATGTTTCATCAATTCATAAAATTTAAATAGTTGAATAAAGTTAGATTCATTTCTGGGAATGACCATCTATGAAAAATATGTCACCAGTTTCACAGGAAGCATCAAGCATAGAGAAACAGAAAAGCATCAGCCAATTTACAAAAGATATAAGGTACTAACCTCCAGCATGACCCATACGACGACCTGGTGGGGCAGTTAGACCGGCTATAAATGCAACAATGGGCTTCTTGGTTCCACTCTCCTGTATTTTTTAGAAAAGTTATGATGAAATATATCAACCCTGAAATGGAAATTAATAAGTTTGGACAGCCACTTGGAGTTATGTAAGTAGACATGTAACATAAAGAGCTATGCTAGAAAACATCCCTAACATCCCTTCTTTGGTAAGCAACATCATAGATGAGAATAAATAATTCAAAATTCAGTTACAACTTAAACTAAACGTGAACCGTAACCTGAAAAATAACATAGATACCATTTCAATAAAAACTAAACACAAGCCCTTTATACTAGCCGCTTTGGCCCTCACATGGTGGCCATACAGGAACATGAACACAATGACAATCTATTTAGGTGCAAATACATTGACATCCTAAAATAGATAAATCAAAGACAATCAATTGACTAAGGCTGAGTTTAGTTGTTGTGTTGATTTTCACTGCTTGTGTGCTATTTTTTCTTATTTGAAACTATGGTTAGTTCATATTTCATATCTAAAATTTATTATCTCCAGAATGTTCTCTACTTTCCTCCTAAACCTTTTGAAAAATAAACATAAAACAATGGAATAATGCTATTAACCTCATAATCTTACATTTCTATGTTTTTGTATGTTTTCCCTTTCTAATGCATTTTTCAATATTTTTTTGTTGCTTATCTTTAAACAAAAGAACAATAGAAACTGAAACCAGGAATGAAACAAAGGAAACAAGATGAATGACCAAACCATAGCTAATGGGACAACACTGAAAACCAGTATTAGACGGCAGCCCGGAGCTACAAAGCTCCCCCTATGTGCGGGGTCTGGAAAAGGATTGGCCACTTGGGTCTATTGCAGGAGCCTTACCCAGCTTTTGAAAACGAGAATTTAAAATTTTTACATATGACAACACATGCCAAAAGATAGCAGACTTAAAAAGGAAGAAGGCTTGTTTTTATGTTAAATTATAAAAAAGGAGGATATTTATATTCCTCAAGAGAGAAACTTAGGATATAACTAAGCGTTCATGGGAGAAAAAACACCAGTGGATAGTGTTTACTCTTGTTCAGATGCACAAAATCATCTTGATGAACTAAAGAATTCTCTTACAATAGAATCTATATAAATATAAATTAAATATAACAAGATCTCCAAACTATTTACCTTGATCAAAGCTGCTGCATCCTCTTCAGCAGTTCCTCCAATCTCTCCAATTAGAACAATACCTAGATTCCAAATTATATTAGCAGTATTCATAATAACCATTAACTCTTCATTAGCATACAACATACTCATAAATATTTGAAAAATTGTTAGAAATTTTCAGTACATTTCTAAAATAGAATAAAAAGTCCCATAACAAAAAATCATAGAGAAGCATTTATGAAAATAAATATTATAATTTAATATCATCTGATTGAAATTCCTACAAGAGGTCATAACAAAAATTTCTAGTTAGCCAACTTTCCTGAGATGAGTGCAGCCAGCTGTCAACAATTCAAACCACAGAGGTTGGACATTCACCATGTTATCATGCGAACATGAGAAGAACCTTCCGAAGCAAAAGCTTCATGATATTACAAGTTAATCAAGAAAAAATGTCCCTCAAGGACAAAAGGAATCTGGTTGAGGGGGCGAACACGGTAGAATAAAGGTAGCAAGTAGTAAGATTTTAGGGGTCAGTTCAAATACCAATTACTCAAATGCCAAATCAACATTGATGGCAATTCCATAGACTTAGCTGAATTAGTTAAGCATTAAACAGCTTAACAGCATTGGGTTATGAACATAAAAAGTTCTATATGATCTGTACCAAATGTAGCAAGACATATGGAGAAGGAAAAATTGAGCTCATAAGCAAATCTTACTTTACAAACTAGAAAATATGTCCAGTACAGCTAAGAATTTGTTAGGCAGGCATAGAGAGCTTACCTTCAGTCTGAGGATCTTCAAGGAACTTTGTTATGCAATCAACAAAGTTTGTCCCATTAAAGGGATCCCCACCAATACCTACACAAGTTGACTGTCCTAGACCTACAGCAGTTGTTTGAAAAACCTGTCAACAGAAGATAAGCCCCTCTACTCAATAAGAGATCCCTGAAACAGCAAACATGACCAGACAAACAAGGCATACCGCTTCATAAGTCAAGGTACCAGAACGAGATACAATGCCTACACGACCTGGCTTGTGGATATACCCAGGCATTATTCCAATTTTACATTCTCCAGGTTTAATAATGCCTGGACAGTTTGGTCCAATCAATCGAGTTTTTGATTGTTTGTTAAGAGCTGCCTTCACTCGAACCTGGTGGACACAGAAAACAAACAACCCTCTTAACATAAAAAATAATACCAATGCCAAAAAAAATAAAACAAAAAACTGCACACAATCGGTAGTCAGAAAATCAAAATTCTGATTAATAGAATGTGGTAGTAGCAAGACTAAATTTAAGAGCCGTGCGGTACAACAAATGGACAACGAATATGACAGTGTAAGCAATTCAATCAATCAATGGAGGAAAAAAATGGCGCGCACAAGCCAGAGCTAGTAGTCAACATGCATGGCAACTAAAAGCAGAAAGGGGAAATAAAAAACCTTTAATACATAACCTGGTCAGTTGTACAATTATATCATATGCTATTATGCCTTTAGCCATTTGAAAAAGCACGAAGATATACTTCAATAGGTGAAAAAAATAACTTATAAAAGCTTTGTGGTTCAAAGCGATCACAGAAGCAAATCATTCTGACAAGCCAAAAGATGAGAATTTTCACCAAGCAGAAAAAAAAAATGAAATGTGTACGATTTGCCAGGCATAATAAGAAAGGTGCAGTATCTGTGCTGTCTCAAGAATCTGTTTTTGAGTATAATTCATTCCAATGCAAGAAGGTAAGCAATAGAATAGAAATTAGAAACATGTCATGATAATTTCAAACCAATAAGAGTAGGTAGAATGAAATGATGCATACGATGCATACCATGTCATGTTGAGGGATACCCTCTGTAATGCATACAACAAGATCTAATTCTGCTTCCATAGCCTCTAAGATTGCAGCTGCAGCAAATGGAGGAGGAACATAGATGACTGATGCATTTGCTTTCGTTTCAGCCTTTGCTTCTGCGACAGAATTGAACACAGGAAGTCCGAGGTGTTCAGTTCCACCCTTCTTGGGAGTCACTCCACCAACCTACCACAGTGCATGATAACAAGAGCTCAGTTTAAACTGGAATGTATGTACTTTCAACATTCAATTTAACTTCAAATTTAACCAGACTCCAACAAGAAAATTAACATCACCTACCAAAAATGTGTCGAAGTCACAGATAATTTTATATGAAGAAATTAAAAAAAAATGAAGAAAAACATAAATTATCTGAAAACAGCATGAAGACAACATAAAATATTGGTCAAAACCCCTAATTAGTCCTTGTGGTTTACTTCATTTGCCCCTTTGCTCTCTCTATTATTTTTTATCAGTAGGAGGTCCCTCTACTGTATGTTTAGTAAGAAAGTGATCCTCCGGGAGAGATCACCTGCGGAGAAAAACATTAGGGTAAGGGATCACTTTTTCACCAAACATATAATAGAGGAACTTCCTGCGGACAAAAAATAATAGAGGGACCAAAGAGGCAAATGAAGCAAACCACATTAGGGTAAGGGATCACTTTTTCACCAAACATATAATAGAGGAACCTCCTGCGGACAAAAAATAATAGAGGGACCAAAGAGGCAAATGAAGCAAACCACAGGGACTAAATAGGAGTTTTGACCTAAAATATTCGTGACAAAACTGTGATCACAAATGATACCCAGTGCATCATGCTTCGTCATCAAGTTAAATGCGTGAAATCAGCATGCATATAGAGAAATAACAAAACATCAAAACTAAATGAAAGTGAAAGCTTTCTGTAAATGCAAACATTCCTATGGATCACTAAAACCAAATCAACAGCACATCTTCCCTGACAATTGCCAATGCCATGAATCAACATACAATACCACATAAATGATTTAAAAAATAATTAATGACCGGAAATTTAAATATATGGGGGAGAGAGAGCAATTGAAGATCGCCGGAAAAGCAACGAGACATTAAAGAAGATCCATCTCAATTTATCGCGCGAAAAAAATCAAAACAATCAGAGATTAAAAGTATCAACAGCGAGGAATGATCCACATGAAACAATTATAAATTTTTTTTTTTAAAAAAAAGGAGATCAAGAGTTTAGGATAGGAATCGAACCATCTTGGTGCCATACTCGATGGCCTGCTCGGTGTGGAAGGTGCCATTCTTGCCGGTGATCCCCTGGCAAATAACCCGCGTGTTCTTGTCCACAAACACCGCTGGAGGGGGGTTCGCGGCGGCCGCCGCCGCGAAGCCGCGAGACTGAGAGTAGGCGGAGCGGAGAGACGACGCTAGGGTTCCGATCAGCTTCGAAGCTTCCCGAGAAGAAGCCATCGCTGATGGCCGCCTATGCTTCGATCCCTCCTTCCTATTGCTTGTATTTCGAGGATCTGGATTCTAATACGGAGAGAGATGGGTTCTTGACCGTTGGATCGGTGATGGTCAGAGACGTTGAACAAGCTGCATTTGTTTCCATTTTCTTTTTCTAATAAATCTATAAATTGGGTTAAAAAAGTGAAATTTCTAAAATATATATTTTTTAAACATTTTATGAATTAATAGGCTATGAGCAACAATTTTTATGGGAATAATTGCAAAAAAATTAAAGATAAATAGATGATTAGGTGAGGTCTATTTAAAATATTTATAAAAAACATTTTAAAACAATGTAATAATGTAGCCATATACAATGTAACCATGTATACCTCTTCACATCAATTTTTAATGTGAAATAAATATAACTATAAAAATTATCGAAAACACCTCAATATATCTTAAAACTTATTCCAAAATTATTTTGAAGTTTTGAAACATCTTCCTCTCTCTTTGAAAATATGCTAGAAATATTAGATGAATGATCAAATATTAACATGCATTTAATAAGATTCAATGACATTGGCCAGCATGACTTATTTTGAGTTAATTTTTTTTTCACGCAGGTTATTTTGTAATATAGTTTTGTTTTTTAGTTCCCAATAATAATGATAACGAGCAATATCTGTTTATATGTATAGAGGAGTTATACGTTTTTTATAAAATGTAAGGAAAACAGCATCACATGCCCATTTGATCAAATCCCCTTTTGTGGAAACCATGGACATGTGGATAAATGTTTTCTCATAAATTTGTTTTATGCCAAAGGTGTCACAGCCGAGCGGCAAAGGTCTTCCGCACACGAGATAAGAACCTAGGTTGGAATCTACTCTGTGACGGAGTGAGTGCGCATGGTGTAGGTCACCCAGTGGGTGTGGCCCATGCACACACAGCTAAGCCCTGTGTGGGATTGGTAGTCACGGGCGGTAAAGAAGGGGCGGTCTGACCCCTGCAAGCAGTGGCGGATCCAAGGAGGGGCAGGGGGGGCTTCAGCCCCCCTGCCCCGGTGAACGCCGAAGTTCACCACTGACCGTGACTTTGTTTGTTGGCTTCAGCCCCCCCTCAAATGAGTGTCAAATCTCTTCTTTAGCCCCCCTTTGCTCTTCAATGGCCAAATTGGCCAGTTGCCAACAAGCAACTTCAGGGAGTTCACGGAGTCATCCCGTGTGGTCATGATTCCCCATCCATGGCCATGGTCCATGGCCCCATCTCAAGAGAACGAATGGCAGGCGGTGAAGGTGAAGCCAATCAGCATTGAACTTGGTCAATGCTTTTCAAATTTATATTATTTTATATTATTAGACTTGGACCACTTGGTCAATGCTTTTCAATGTTTAGTATTTTAATAAAATTTATATTTTAACTTTTAAGAAATCTGACTCCTTTATACTTTACTGTTTATCACCTCCTCTTATCTCGTGACTCTCTGTCTCTCTCTGGATTCATTTTCACAAAATCAGAGAGATCTTTTTCTTTTCTCCAAACAAATTAACCAAACCCTTCCCACGAATCCCACCGGCGGGCGGCGGCCACCGATCTGAGATCTCCAGAAAGATCGTCATCGCTCCGTGCCTTAGTGTCTGGACACTCCAATCGAAAGTCGAAACCCTATTCTTGAGTTGCGATCTACTCTCCGAGTCTCCGTAGGATCTTGCTTAGAGAATCGACTTGAGATTCCGAGAATGATGAGATCTGTGACTGTGACTGTGAGGTGATTGCTCAGACTCAGAGAATTCAAATTTGTTTATGAAGCAATTTGTTTACATTTCTATAATTTTCTGTTTTCACTTTTATATTGATCATGATTCATGATTCATGAATCATGTAACATGTTTAAAGTTAGACACAAAAGTTATTGTTTGGATTTTAATAAGTGAACTATGGTTCCTTTTTGTCATTTTCTAACATATTATCACTGTTCAATTGAGAAATTTTCCTTTCTTTTACTTGAATTTGAAATATGGTTTATTCAAATTATGTGCTACAAATTTCGCTACACCAAATTGTGAAGCTGAAGATTCAATTGCTGAGGATCTGAATCAGTAAATTTTAGGAAAAAAAAATATAGATCTATAACACACTGTTAATCTGTTATACTGGAAAATTTGTCGGTAACTAAAGGAGGTAATGCAATATCATTCTTGTTATTTATATATATGGAATTACATATTTACATCTCAAGTTTTTGTTGTAACTTGTAAGACTTGTATGTTGTTTTTATTAGCTGTTGTCTGTTGATAACTAGCAATGCTGTGCGGCTGCCTGTGCCTGTGTTTATGCTTCAGAATTGTATGTTAATCAATGGAACTTGTTTGGACATTTAATTGGTTATGATATTTTATGTGGCTTCCTTTATTATAGAACATTCAATGAGAGAACATTGAAGGTTGTAAATGTGCGTTGAAGATTTTATGGCACCTAATTTCTAAGCAAAGAATGATTTTCTATTTCTAAGCAAAGAACTGTGGTGAGTCTGGTGACTCTTTAGATGCATGCTTTTACAGTTTTACCCTATCTTAAATAAATTAAATTGTTTGGTTTTTGAGATTATTTGAGTTCCTTTAACAAGGGAGATTTGCAGGATGGATAAATTTTTAATTAAACGACCACGGAGTGAAGAGTCGTCTAATGCTTGTAAAGCACCATCAGACTTTGAATCAAGTGAGAAAAACACTCATGATGCAGATTTTGATTCAAGTGACATTATTAGTGATCCAGGACTACGAAAGCCTTTTGAAGATTTTGATATTGGGATTAGAGATCAAGTTAGAAGGGAATATTTAACTAGAGGCCCATGTCAACCAATTGGGCATAATTTCCCACAAAAAGAGTATGGCAAGCAAAGAAGGAGTTTTCGGGATACTTGGTTTAAACAACATCCGTGGTTGGAGTACAGCATGACCAAAGATGCGGCGTTTTGCTTCTGGTGTTATCTTTTTAAGCCAAGCAGAGCAAGTCGAACTGGAGAAGATGCATTTACAAAAATAGGGTTCAATAATTGGAAAAAAGCATTAGAAAAATTTGTAGAACATATTGGTGCTGTGAACAGCGCACATAATGATGCGAGAGTGCAATTTCAGAGCTTCCAAAATCAAAGGCAAAGTGTGTCACACCGATTAAACTGCACATTCACAAGAGATGGAGGTTGCATATCGCATTCGTTTAACAGCGGTTTTGGATGTGACACGTTTTCTATTGAAGCAAGGTTTGGCTTTTCGTGGACATGATGAGTCCTCAAGCTCATTGAACAAGGGTAATTTTCTTGAGTTACTCGAGTGGTATAGCCTACGAAATGAAGAAGTTTGGAGTGCAGTTAATCAAAATGCTCCTGGAAACAATCAAATGACTTCCCCAAAGGTTCAGAAGGAGTTAGCAAATGCTTGTGCATTCGAAATTACACGTGTCATTATTGATGATATTGGGGATAATTATTTTTGCCTTATGATTGATGAAGCCCGAGATGTCTCAGTGAAAGAGCAAATGGGAGTTGTTCTTCGATATGTGAATAAGGATGGATATGTGATAGAGAGATTCCTTGCCATAGTTCATGTACCTGACACCTACGCCATTTCTTTGAAGAATGCTATTGATTGCCTATTTTCCAAACATGGGCTATCTCTTTCAAAGTTAAGAGGGCAAGGATATGATGGGACCTCAAATATGCGAGGCGAGTTCAATGGTTTGAAGACACTTATCTTAAAAGAAAACCCATATGCAAGATATGTCCACTGTTTTGCTCACCAACTTCAATTAGTGATTGTTCTTTATTTGCTAAAGACAATCGAATTATGGCTGATTTTTTCCAATATGTTACTATGGTTGTTAATGCCACCGGAGCATCGTGCAAAAGGAGAGACCAACTTCGGCAACATCATCATGATAGATTGGTCGAGCAGCTAGAAAAAGGAGAGATAGTTAGTGGAGGAGGAAAAAACCAAGAATCCAATTTAGTACGACCAGGGGATACTCGTTGGGGATCACATTATACTACTATTCTCAGGCAAATCTCTATGTGGGCTTCAGTGTTAGAGGTACTCCAAAATGTGCATGATGATGGTGCTTGTAATGATAATAGAGGTATAGCGGCAAGTTTGATCGAAAAAATGGAAAATTATCAATTTGTATTTGTAATGTTCTTGATGAGGCGTTTGTTGGGGATGACAAATGAATTATCACTTGCCTTGCAACAAAAAGACCAAAATATTGTTCAAGCCATGCGTTTGATTGAAGTTGTGAGAGCTCGGCTTCAAGACTTTAGAGAGACAGGATGGGACGGGTTTATGGAGGAGGTTTGCTCTTTTTGTGAGAAAAACTCTATCCCAGTACCTAATAAGGAGGATAATATGAAAATCCGTGGACGTTCTAGGCGAGAGGGGTAAGTCATTACTCATTTTCACCATTATCGTGTTGAGATTTTCTGCGAGGTTAGTATTTTTATATTTATTATTATTTTTTAAAAATCCTAATGATTTAATATTTTGATAATATTTGTGATTTTGTTATAATTGCAATATTAGGTTATTGATTTGATCGCACAAGAAATACAAAATCGTTTTCCAGAAGCTAGCACGGAGTTACTTCTTCTCATGTCATGCCTTGATCCAAGGGACTCGTTCTCCAAATTCAACATTCACAAACTAATTCGTCTTGCCGAGCTTTATCCCAAGATTTTTCAAATTGGATCAACGCATGATGCTTGAGGACCAACTTGCCACTTTCATTTATGATGTGACGCTGGCGTGATGAAGATTTTGCAAATATCGGGGACTTAGGAGGTTTTGCTAGGAAATTGGTTGAAGCAGGGCAAGCGTGTCATTTTTCCACTAGTTTATCGCCTTATTGAATTGGCATTGGTTTTGCCGGTTGCCTAGTGTTGAAAGGGTGTTTTCAAGATGAATTTTGTAAAACCGACTTGCGCAACAAAATGGGAGACGAGTGGATGAGCGATAGCACAGTTGTATATTTTGGCGGGAGGTTTTTTCAACCATTGACAATGAAGTGATTTTATGGCGTTTTCCAAAACTGCAAACTCGTTGAATCTGATTACCTCCTCTTAGTCGAACGCCTCGCATGCCACCGCAGGTGTTGGTTCTAGTTCAAATCTTGCGTTGATAATTAAGTTTTATGCTTTTTTCCAGTGTATGTATTCAAATTGTAGTTGTTTTTAATTAAAAGTTATATTATCGCCTGTTTTATATTTGAAAAAAGAATTTGTTAAGTGAATTTTTTACATTTTACCTAAGCCCCTCGCCCATTAATCACAGTTCCGGCCTATCGCCGCAGCGGCCTGCGCATGATGTATCCCGCGGGCGGTCAAGTCGTGCCCTGGAGTGAAACCCGTGATAGTCTGATCCGTGCGTACGTCCTATCTTGAATATAATGGGGTTTATCCCCTTGTTTCAAAAAAAAAAAAAAAAATTTGTTTTATGAAATATAATTTATATATTATTGAAAAACTAGTGATTAAAGTTGTATGGGAAAATATATGAAGACACGGGACATGATAATAAGCGCCAAGATGAGGCCAACGGTCAAAATAACTGTATGGTCATCCAATTTTGAAGGATCAATTTAAAAAGATATTAAAAGATGACAAATAACAGTTCAGGCGGTTGTAAAAGAAAGAATCATCAATCAATCTCCTCTTCCTCAAAATTATTTGAAACACTGTGGACCACTTTCACCATCAAAATCAATTTTGATCTCCAAAATCAACGGGTCATTGCATCAATAAACTCACTTTACATTATTCAAACCCCTCAAATCCCAACTAAAGTTCATTGAACTCGTACCATCCCATAATTCGTAGATTTTGCTCTAATATTATTATTTTTAACTACAATATTTTTAAAATTGTTTTTTAATAAATTTTTTTAATAGTTTATCATGTTCACAAACATTTTAAACATTTTTTTATGTGTGTGATTATACAATTAATTATTTTAAATTCAAAATAAATTAGAATACTAGTCCATATATGATATTTTAATTATTATTATTTTTATAAAGAGCTAAATTCGCTGAGTTTCAAGTACAAAATTTCCTTAATGGATCTAAGAGTTCTTCAAGCCATATAGGAGCTTGAGCAACATCAATGAATTGCAAAAATTCTCCTTCTTGTGCACTCCTGGCTAGGCAATCAGCAACATTTTCCTTTCTAGGAATGTATTGGCTTTCCCATCATTCCAAGTTCTTCAACTTTTCTCTATATTTCCTTGTCAATGTTTGAGTCCTCCAATTGGCATCCTCATTGTTTTGTTGTAGTATCCCAGTGATGTGCAGGTTGTCAGTGGCAGTCTTGCAAATTTGCTTCCTATTTTGATTAAGGCTTCAAGTCCATCTAGCACGGCTTTCATCTCCCCTCCAATGCAGATTCATCTTGATTTTCCAGTGTTCCTACATAGCAAAGGATGCCAAACTGAGTTAATATGACCATACCACTGCCAAATCTCGACTCACCTGGCTTCCATGAAGTGTCAATGAAGAGATAGTGTTGGAACATTTCCTTGTTTAAGACTCTTTGGGCCTTATTTGTCACATTTTGTATGTTTGTATGATGTTGCATGTATTCTAGTGTCAAGGTCACTGCTCTATTAGCTAGTTTTTTTGGCTTCAATCTTACCTTTTTGAATATGAAATTGCATATATTCTTCCACAGTAACCATAGCACTTGTGCAGTCAATGATGTTTCTTCTTTTGTGAGCTTGTGTTTGCCCAATTGCCTATTTTGCACCCACCTCTCCTCTAAAAGGTCTTTAGGTTCAGTATCCCAATTGCTCAGGTAACCTCTAGATTGGATTTCCATCCAAACTAATTTGGCCTATTTGCATTGAGAAAAGAGATGAGTCAAGTTCTCTTTACTAAGATTGCAAAGCTCACAAGGAATATTAGGTCCCAAATTGATTTAGTGTAAATAATCTTTTGTTGGTAATCTTATGTGGAAAAATTTCCACAAGAATGTCTTGATTCTTGGAATGATGTCCAACTTCCACAGAGGTTGGCACCCATCCCACTGAGATTTAGAATCTGATTGTTTTAGGTGATCATAAATTGCAGCAACAACTGTTTTAGTCCATATGCCTTGCATTTATTCCCAATTGTTTACCTGATCAACTTGAATAACTTCCCTGCAACACAAGGTATTGATAATACATGAAGGAAATATCTCGGTTATGATCTCTCAGTCCCATTTATCCCCAATCATTAATTTGGATTTAGAGATTGGTTAAATCAAAATCCATGTTATAAAATGTGGGTTTATATCTTACAGGGAATATTGAAAAGCCATGGGTGTAGATACAAGGAATCATATACATGGATGAATATGGTTGTGATGTCACCTTTGACTAATCTAGTAGTATTTATGAAGTGTTTGATGTAGATAGGATGTTTTAACTACCTTGTTATTATTCCAAAGTGAGAAGTTGTCATATTTGTGGTTAGACAGTTGAATCCATGCCTTATCTCTATTGTTGATGAGCTCTAGAAGGTGTTTAGTCATTATTGAATGTTTCATGATTTTCAAGCATTTAATCCCCAAGCCACCCTCAGTTTTGTCTTTGGAGATAGTGCTCCAATTGATGAGATGGGTGCCCTTTCCATTGCTTGTTTTCCAAAGAAAGTCCCTAACTAATTTGGATATTTGATTAAGAAACCCATCAGGAATGACATAGGTATTTAGACTGTAAACAGGAAGAGATATGATTGCATAATTGATCAGAGTTATCTTGCATGCCATTGATAAGTGTAAGGTCTACCAATGGGCAAGCCTATTCTCAACCTGTTCCAACATATAATTAAAGTTTTGTTTTTGTACTCTATGTGGGGATATCCAACTCCCTAAATATTTTAGTGGGAAACATCCAACTTTAAGCCCTAAAATGACCACAATGGAGTTTTTAAGTCTATTATTCAGCCAAGATGGAAAGAGTACCTTTGATTTCTTAAGGTTGGCTCTCTGTCCCGTGATGTTTGAGTAAATATTAAGGCACATCTTGATGGTTCCTTCCTAGTTGCCCTATAGTAAACTATTAGGTCATCAACATATAGAGTATGATTAATGGAGTGGTTTGGACCCAGTGGAATTCCTATAAGTGTCTTCATTTCCTCTGCCTTATTTAATATTATAATACCCTGATTTTTTTTCGACTTCAACAAATCACTAAGTGGAATGATAGATTGAACAAGATGAAGAAAAGAAAAGAAGAATGACTAATTATGTATTTAATGAAGAGAAAGGAGGTTTGGGATTTAATTGAAGTATAGGGGTTAAATTGCAAAATGTCAATTTGGGATGTTATAGGGGTTAAATTGCAAAATGTCAAAAGAAAAAAAAAAAATTTCTTCTTAACCGCCAGGTCACATGTTTCCAGGAAGTTCTTCTCTTGTTAATTTGCTAAATTGCCCTCATCTTTTCTCAAAATTATTCAAATGTTCATGCCTCTCATTCTCTATAAATACACACCTCTTCTTAAGCTTAGCAAGCTCTTCTCTTCTCTTTTCTCTTGCTCTCTTGCTCTCTTGCTCTCTTAATTTCTTCTTCATCCTCCAAATTCCATTGGTGAAGCCCTGCAGAAATCAAGAAGAGTTCAAGAGTCTTCAAAGATCAAGACTAGTCTTCAAGTATTAAGTTTTCCTTTTTCCAACTTTCTTTGATACTTACACATAACCATCCATATGGAATGAGTTTTCCAATGATTATAAAGAGTTTTACAATGGCTTTTAATCTCTTACACATATAACCATCCATGTGAATAAGTTTTCCAATGTTATGAAGAGTTTTACAAAGGTTTTTAATCTCCATAGAGGAACATAAATGTGTTTTAACAATCAATCGTATTCCTACTGTCTTTCTCTTTTCTGGAGCAGTAGACGAATTCTTTTTCATAAACTTTGTATACAAAAATTGTAGATCATGATGTCTCCTTCGTGACTACAAATTTTCAGAATCTTTCATGAAAAATCCAGTTTTTAATGATTTTCCAAAGAGGGACTGCTGGTCTGTTTTTAGTGCAAGTTTGCTACTGGAAACAAGATCTTGTCATCTATTTCTGGAGTAATAAACGAATTATTTTTCAAAAATTTTGTGAACAAAGGTTGTATATCTTGATGTTTACTTTATGCCTACAAAATTTCAGAAACTTTCATGAAAAATACAATTTTTAATGATTTTTACAAAAAGGGCCTGCTGGATCTGTTCTTCTGCTGGAAACTGGACATGTCACCATATTTCTGGGGACCATCCAGTGATCTTTGGAACTGGATACAAATAAGAAAGTTTTAGTAAAATATGTTATCTACCACATACGAAAATTTCAGAATTTTTGGACATTTTCTCAGACTTGTGTTGAATTTTTTACCAAGACTGCTGCAGTTTTACGAACCTGCTGTGAATACGTTTTGTTTTGACCACTTAGATCTATTCATATTCACAAGATCCGAACCTGGAATGGTACTTAATGGTTATAAGTTCATACCGGTAAATTTTCATGAATTTTAAGCTTAAAATCAATTTGTATATGAAATTTACAAAAAGACTACCGTAGCTTGAACAATTATGCTTTTAAACTATATGAGTAAACGAAAGGTTTGAAACGACAATGACCTCACGTTTATTATGACCGTAGAAAATCCACAGCGAGGGGTTGTGATAAGACAAGACAAAGACAAGCTAAGGTAAGGGATCCACTTTTTTGACGAGGTAAAGTTAACCCTTTTCTTGCAGTATTTTGACTTCTATGGGTTAACCTTGACGCTTTTCTATGGTTGAATTCTTTATATGTGCTCTATGACTTCTGGCCTCCTTATGAACAAGGAATATTTGAAATCCTTTATTTTCCTTGGGATTCAATGCTTTTTTTCCGCTTTTTAAGTCTGGATAAATGTTATGTTGACGGGTGGGCCCGGAATTATACAGCCCTCCAATGCATTGGGTAAAGCATATCCCTGGAATTGGTAGACCCAGTGGATAACAAGTATGGTGTCATGGCGGTTAGCCCTGACACATTTATGAAAAGTAAGAATGAAGTCACGGCGGTTAGCCTTGACAATTTTTATGACATCCAGACTATTCATGATATCTTTTCACCTGTTTGATGCTTATGTTTGATGTTTAGTACCTCCATGATGTTGTTATTTCAATGACTCTACTTTCACAGTTCATGTTTTTACTCGTACAGTTCATGTTTACCTTACTGGGCTATTTCAGCTCACCCCTTTATTTCTTTGATTCCCCACCCCAGGTGAACTAGAAGTCTAAGGAGGAGAGTGGCGTAATAGGACGCTAGGCTGCTCAAGACTTTAAGTTTATGTGTTTAGTATTTGCTTATGTATAAAAGGTTGTAATAATGTATATGGTGTCCTAAACTCCTAAACTTCTAAACTTTGATCATTATGATCTTGGGAGATGTAATAAAGTATGTAAGGATTATGTATGTTTAAGTTATGTTTTTGGATTAACGCACCCAATCTGGAGCTCCCGGATTTGGGGGTGTTACAAATATCTTTGTGAGAACCTGAGCCACTATAATAAAAAGATAAGGAGAAATGAGGTCTCCCTGTCTAATACCTGATTGGGGTTTGATATATTCACCAATTCTTCCATTCATGATAAAGGCAATAGAGGTAGTTGCAATGGATGCCTTAATCCAAGTAATCCTTTTTAGTGGGAATCTCATCTTGGTTAACACAATAATAATTGCATCCTATCTCATGATATCATATGCTTTTTCCATGTTTATCTTAATCATCATCATTAGGTGGGACTTGGAGTCCTTCTCTAGGGAGTGTATAACTTCTTGGGCTAGTAAAATATTATCTGAGATATTTTTATCCCTAATGAAAGCACTCTGCTCCTTTCCAATAAGACATGATAATACATCCTTGATTCAATTTGCTAAAATCTTGGTAATGATCTTGTAGTTAACATTACACAAAGCAATAGGTCTATAGTCTTGTACTGATTGATGATTCTCCTTTTTTGGTATCAATGTTATCAGTGTTTGATTCCAACTAGTGGGTAGGTGTCCATGCTCAAAAAATGTTCTATTGCCTCTACAATTGAATCTCCAATAATATGCAAGTAAGCAAGAAAGAATTTTACTGTGAAACCATTGGGTCCAGGGGCCTTACCTTGTGCCATGGATTTGAGTATATTATATGTTAGTGCTAAATCAGGGGAAAACCCTAATTCCACTTTACAATTGAATTTATTTGAATTGTGTGGCCATCTTGAGAGAAAGTCAATCAAATCTCAAACACAAAAGATAAGAGAAACAGATTTAAGTGAAAAACCCCTAACAATCAGGGAAAAACCACGGGAAAGGGAAATTCCTTTATCATCAAAGCAATTACAAGCATTCTTACATATAGGGATGAGATCAATCATGATCTTGGAAGAGAATCAGAGAAGTAGCTCAGATCTCCAACGAGGTTGATATCTAGTCTCCAGCGGAGCAGGGCTTCGCTGCATCAGATTAGGGATCCCTAAATGAAATGTAGCACTTGCCTTTTATAGGCTCAAGTTTCTTGGGACTTACGCTTCTAATTTGAACACGTGTTTGCCAGCTAAACATCCAGCTAAGCGCCAACTAAGACCCTCAGTTGTCGACAACTGTAATTCTTCTAGAAGGACAACCTGAAAATAGTTGTACTTCTTCTAGAAAGTCAAAACTGGAGAACGAGCGTGGCTCCTCTTAATTCACAGACCAAATGATATGTGATGAGCCGATGGGTCGAACAAACGGTATGAAATCATATATCTTTAAGCCGTCGAGTGATGAAACTGGTTTGTTAAAGGCCGATGAACAGATGGGTTGTATTCTGCCATTGAACGGGCGGGTCATATTGGAAGAAGGAATGGGTTGATAGAAACCTAATCTGATTAGATAGGAAGCTTTGTAATATAGACATGTGGTTGTTAGGAAGAACGCCACATGTCCTACCATTTTTACCCCTGTCATTATATATTTCAAACCTGTTAACTGGTCTCATAAGAATGTTGTTTAGTTCCTCAGTTAAGACAGGAAGGTCATCATGCAATGCCTCAATAATGGCTTCAGATTTATTCCACTATTGTCATGCCAAAGCTTGGAATAAAATTTAGAAAAACAAGAGTAGATATCAATTGGGTTTGTTGCTATATTACCTTGCTCATCCTTGACTTGTAAGATCTTATTTCTTCTTTTGTGGCTTCTAGCTAGTTGGTAGAAATACTTGGAATTATGATCATCATTGTTTAGCCAATTTGCTCTTGATTTTTGTACCCAAAAGTTGGTATTTTGCCTTATTAGGGCTTGATGTTTGTTATAAAGGCTTCTTAACTTAATGTAGGTCTCTTCTTCTATTGTTTCATCTGCTTGAGTTTCAAGTTCTTCAAGTGTTTCAATTTCTTTTTCAATGCCTTTAATTTTCTATTCTTGACCTTGAGTAGTAAATGAACATGTTTTGATTAGTTGGTGTCTAAGTTTGTGGAAATTGTGGTTGGTGATATGAAGAGGGTTCCTAGAAGAGTTTCTCCTCCAGGAGGCTTGTATTGCCTTGAGGCGTTCCTATGTGTTAATCAAGTTTATGTCAAACTTAAAAAGTCTAGATCCTCTATTGTATTTGAGGGTGGTGGTTAAAAGCAAGGGTTTGTGATCAAATTGGCATCTAGCTAAATGTTCAATGTGATAGGATCCTATGTTGTCATGCCAAATTTCATTAGCAATAATTCTATCGAATCGAGCCCAACTCCTGGCCATGCCTTTCTGGTTATTACACCAAGTATAAGGTGAATCAGGGTAGTTGAGTTCATGAAGATTATTGTGGTTGAGAGAAACATTGAAATACCTTGTCTTTACTTATGATGTAGGGTTGCAGTTACCTCTGAAGTTCTTCCTCTCTTCACTGTTACATACTGCATTGAAATCGCCAAGTAGTAACCAGGGGAATGGAATAGTATCCATTTTAGCTAAGCCGTTCCAAACCTCTTTTTGAATTCTAATAGCCTAGTTGTTACATACCATTAACACAAGACAAGGTTTAGTTTTCTGAGTGGTAATAGCAAGATGGAGCACATAACTAGTATGCACAAAAGGTGTGACCATGCCAATCTATTTTCTCCACATTGTGATTATACCACCTGAGAACCCAACGGAGGGGATTGCGGCCCAATATCAATTTTTCTTAATTTTTTTGCAAAAAGATTGCGGTCTTGACTTATATGCTGTGGTTTCCACCAAACAAATTATAGATAGCTTCAATGTTCTAATAAATGTTAGAATTCTACTCACGGTGTCTGCCTCCGATGCCCCCTACAGTTCCATAGTAGTACCTTCATCGGGAAACTTGGAAGTTGAGAGTGTGGACCTCCGCTTTAGAGATCCAACCTTTCTTCTGGATTTGATTTTCAGTTGTGGATCCTCTTTTACTACCATTATCTTCTCCTCTCAGATGTTCACCCATTTCTAGCTCCATCTTTTCACCTGGGGTTGGAGGTTCCTCTTTATCTATCGTCTCCATTTCCCTACACTTTTCTTCTCCTATATCGGGGGGCCCTATCTCATGTGTGAGTTCCAAGTCTCTACGGTCCACCTCCCCTAGAGCTCTTAGGTTATTTGAGATGCAAAGGACAAGTGCTTCATGGTTGCGATTTAGATTGGTATCCGCTGGTGTAACCATGAGTTGCAGGCATCGCATGTAGGGGTTCAGAGTTCCAATCTTCTAGTTCTCAGAGAGGATAAAAGAGTAAAGCTCTAGGTCCTCCCCATGTTGTTCCTCGGGAGGTGTGTTCCCTCTTGAGAATGATGTAGAATGGAGTGGGTGTGGCCTTGCTTAGATCGTGCTAGACACACGACGCGACCATTACCACCTCCTCTCTCTGTTTTTGAGTTGCTGCGAGAAGGGTGATGTGCCGGTTCTGCGTCTAGGATCCATTGACTACTTCTCCTTGAGCATCTCCACAGGTTGTTCGCAGCGCCCTCGACTGTTAGACCTCCACGTGACCCGCGGCCACGGTCGAAGTTTAGGTACATGTCGTGTATCCTTGGCTCCCCTTGACCATCTGGTACTTCCTAATCTTCTACTGAGATTGCATCCCAACAATCGACTGTAGCCAGCTCCTCAAGTGCGTGGCTCGTGGTCTTCATCCCCATCGTTTCCTTGGTTTGAAACTCTTCTCTGGCAACCGTCGACCTTCCCCTACTTGGCCTTCCCTTCACTTTTATCCAAACCCCAAAATTTGGGTCTTTCACATTAACCTCCTCCATTGTTTGATCCATCATCTCTTCCCCTTGGGGGCCTGTATTCCGCTCCGAGGTGCCAGCATCCTCGACTGCTATTTCCTTCCCTTCCGGGTTAAAATTTGTTATCCGATTCTGGTTTCCTCAGAGCGATTCCCAGAAACCCTCAATTTATAGTGGACTGTCCCATGACCAACAATTCCACATTTGTAGCAGAAGACGGGCAACTTCTCATACAGTACCGGAACAAAGCACTTAGATCTGCTGGAGTTTACCCACACTCCCTGTTCTAGAGGTAGCTTTAAGTCGATTTCAATGCACACCCTTGCTTTTTTTACTCTGTCCTGAATAATCAACCTTGATAACTCTCTCGATAGAGGCCGCTACTAATCCCAATGGTTCCAGGTCCCAGTATTCGGTTGGGAGGTTGAGGAATCATACCCACAAGATTGTTGTCGAGAGCTTCTCAAGACTTGGTTGGAAATGTTCTCTCCAATGAATCAGGTGTAATAGCATTCCGTTTATCGACTCCTCAATGAGGATAGCTTCTGTCATTTCAGTTGTGATGCAATGGATGAGAAAGAAGCCATTCGGCATGTCTGCGACAGTGAAATCACCCAGGTTCTCCCAGTTTTGAAATAGTGCCTCCCTTACTACCCCCAAGGGGGGCATGACCTAAAAATTTCCCATAAACTATGGTTTTCATACATTCGTGTGCTCGTTGCACAACGTCCTTATCTAAGTACACCGTGTTTGTCGCTGATGTCTTGAGCCGCTCCAGAAAAGGTCCTGGGACGAGGTCAAAGGGCTCTTCCTCGCCACGTTCCATTGTTCGTACCACATTTGCCCAAGAACTCCTTGCTTGCGGTCTCCCTTGCAAAACAAAAGATTGGTGAGGTTCTCCCCTTACCCCGCTCAGCCTGAGGGGTGGTTCCTTTGCTCCAGATCTGGTCTGTGCTGAGGAGTCAGTTAGATTAGAGATAGGGTTTCTCTTCTCCACGGCAGGAGTGGGGCCAGAAGTGCCTTTGGGGCCCTCACCAAGCGCCATTACTTCCCTCCCCCACCTACCATCGTAAGTGGGGGACATGATGCTTGTAGTTCAAAGATAGGGTTCAAAGTCGCACGCGGTTAGAGCAAGACAACGATGGTATTATGTTTGTGGTAGATGATATATTTGAATAGTATTGTATATACTGAGAATTATAACTCAAATGAATTTGAAAATATAAAACATGGGAAATATAAATTTCGAAATTTTCAAGGGGCGCATATGAAAAAGGCCATTTTATTTATCTATTTTCTCGTCGTTTTGCTCTTCTTTGGTTCCCCCACCGAGTTTGGGCGTATATACGGCCTCCCGCGATCCATAACATTGAAAGAGAGGATTGAAAAGCGAGGGCGAGAAAAAAGGGGCGAGCTTGGGCTAGGGTTTGCATCTCGGAGGTCGGTGTAGAGAAGATGAGCGTGAATCCGGCGCCGCCCAGCTCCCATGGCAACCTCGACGAGCAGATCTCGCAGCTCATGCAGTGCAAGCCGCTCTCCGAGCAGGAGGTCCTCTTGTTTCTCCTTTTTTTTTTACTTATTTTTTTCGATCTGCTCTTTGATCTCTGTTTTCTGTGTCTTTTTCTGGATGAGTAGTCTTTTGGGTTTTGATTTGTGTTGCGCGTGGCGAATCTGAAGGGTTGGGTGGGTCAGGGTTCGTGTAGGTGATGTTATCGGGGAAATGGTCGGCTTGTGAATTTTTTGGGGATTCGTTTTGGGTTTTTGATGGGATAGGGTTAGTGATTTGATGCGAAAGGTGTGATTTATGGGCGGATTTGTCAGATCTGCTCTTAGGTTTCGCATTTTTCTTTCTTGTCTAATTTCATCCGGCTCGTGAGCTTGGTGGTCAGTGAATCAGGGATTATTTCCAGGTTACCGGTGTCCCTGATTCAAATGCACAATTAGGGCTTGTCTGATGATGGCATAGAGAGCTTTTGTGTGTTTCTTGATCGAAGGCATATTTGCTTTGCCTGCTGTGGGTTTTATTCTGAAGATTCAAACGATTCCATTTCCTTTCTCCCTCCAGTTATTCGATCTTGTCATAGCTTCCATCCATTTGAGTTATTTTAACCTTGCTTTATATCCATGTGGCTGTTATATGTTATGGCTTTGCAAGAATGGTTCTTTCTTGGTCCATATGCCTGCAATTATTCCGATTTACCCAGATAATGTTGGAGTATCCCTCGATTGCGGTCATTCAGCACACCCTTGTGCAATCAGAAGAGTGATGATTATCTATTTATTGTTGTTTTGGACTTTGTGGATTATTTTTTATTTTTAATTTTTACAAGGGAATCATATCTGCATTTATTCTTTAGATTTATCCTTTTGAAGAGTACTGAGTATGAAAGACAAGGATTTAAGCACATAGGCATGCCACTGTCATTATTTCTTTCGGGACCATTCTCAAGAAGAAGATATTCAGTGTAATCATCATCCTGAAGCTGTCTAATGTTAAGAAAAAAACTGCCATAACATGGATCTTTTAAACTTAGATCTAACCTGAGGGAACTTAATAGATTCCATAACTATTTCTGGTGGGAATCCAGAAGCAAAAACTTTTACATGTGTAGTCTTCTTAACTCACTTTTTACATATAAGAAGTGTCTCAGACAACTTTGATAAGCTTTGGCTTCTTTGTTTGCTTCATATAAAATGTTTACTATGCTAGGGGGTTTAGCAAGATAGGTCTACAATTATGCATCAAACTCATGTAACCATGTGTACTGCAATACCTACACCACTGAGTGATCTTAAACAGAAACTCCACTGATGCACTGAAGAATAATGCCGGGTTGAAATTTGGTATGCCACATTACAGGGTTTTTTGTATTATGTTTTATAGTGGGCACATGCGTGCTCTTCCACATTGTCATCTATGGTGTTGAGAGAACATGCCCTAACCCCATCCTCTTTTGCAATGAAGTCAATTCTCTCTTACTATCTATCATTCTGATCTTAATTCAGATTTGGACAGTTCTACTAACATCCCCTCCCAAAGCAAAATGATATTTCTATTCATGTTTTTCTGTATATCATTGCTGCAGGTCAGAGGTTTGTGTGAGAAGGCCAAGGAAATTTTGATGGAAGAAAGTAATGTACAGGTATGACCTTTTCCCTCCTCTTTATGTTCATCCACTTAGCAGGATTTAATTTTTTTTAGTTTTTGCTCTTTGAAACCTTTTTAGCGATTGTACTTTTGCTTGTTACCTTATTTACCATTTCATTCTATATTAATTCTGGTTGTTTTTATTGGTTCTAGTTTAAACATTGTTTGCGAGTTGAGACACCATTGAAGGAACATAGTGATGGGATTTAATATTATCAATATATTTTTTCAGGGGGTGCCTCTTTAGTTTGCTTCACCCTTTTTATGCAATTTTTTGTCTTTTGATGATTTCTTTTGACAGTGCACAATGCCAATATAGATGGTACACATTCTATATTGCCTTTGGTTCATTTTATCTCAAATAATTCCAAACAGATGGTACACATTCCTCCATGTCCAATTTTTTCACCTCTTGTGCATATACTTAGTTTAGTTTTTATCTCATTTTTGGTTTGCATTTGTGAATTTTGTTTCTCTGTTGTCTTTTGTCTGTATCAGGTTTCTGTTCAAAATTCTCGCTCTTTATATCTCCATATATATCGATACATGTTTTTGAGCACCACTGATTTCTATTTGTTATTGGAAACTATGTTTATTGATATATAATAATTTCAAGCTAAGGTATTTTCCCCATGTTGCAGCCTGTTAAAAGTCCTGTTACGATTTGTGGTGACATCCATGGACAGTTTCATGATCTTGCCGAATTATTTAGAATTGGAGGAAAGGTATCTGCTCTCTTAAGAAAACCTGCCTCATTATTTTTTTCTGTTTTAATCCAAGTTATGGTCATTGTAACTATCAAGAAAATGCTATTGATAGTACTCCTTTTTGAGTAACATGTATCAATACATAGGATTTCTATTGATTTTAACTTTTTTTTTGTTTTTTTATTGCTAGTGTCCAGATACCAATTACTTATTTATGGGAGACTATGTAGACCGTGGGTATTATTCAGTTGAAACTGTTACGGTATGTTCCTTTCATAGTGTTGCGTGTTTTGCTATTTTACATATTTCACAGATTCTGGTATCCTGCATAAGATGTGGTAATTTACTTTGACCTTTTTTTGTTGTTGTCAATAATAGTTAGTTTTAATAGGTCAATGGTTTTGATTTTCGAACATTTCTGTGTGAATTAAAGTTGGAGTAAGCTGAACTATCCGAATGGTCAAAGGTACAAATGAAAAGAATTATGAGTGAAGGACTGATCTCTACCATCTTCTAGGAAGCTTCAACATTTTTCTTTATGGACAACTTTCTCCCCTTAGTATACTCTTTGTTATCCCTGATTTCCCAAATTCAATGGAAGCCAAATGTATTGAATTATTCAGCTTGAATCTTATACTAGCCTAGCACTTTATATTACTAGTGGTAAGGCCATGCTTCTAAATTAGCACAAAAAATTTCAATGTTTGCAATAACAATAATCTTTAGTCTCTGATGAAAATGCTCCATGAAATAAAGAAGTTGAATAATCATTGTTTGTCTGTTAGGGTGTCGTGGAGCCTGGCTTAATGTTTAAGAGTTGGTCCTTGCACTAAATCTAGACGGGTCTACGTATTTCCAAGCTAAGCCAATTGAGTGGCATCCGTTAGGCAATCCCAGGCCATGGTTTTTGGCCCTTTTTATTTTTCTGGAAGCACTATCTGAGCATGCACTGGATTACATTTCAGATCTGATGTCTGGTCCCTTGCCCAACCAGCCTATGGCCGTAATGTCAAAACCTCAAGTATTAATTTTGTGGTTGGGCTTTCAATCAATTAGGCTACCCCAATCAGAATATTACTGTTGAATGCCTTCAATTGGGATTAGATAAACAAATAAATGGACTGGACATGTTCGTATTTCTTACAGAAAACATAAACATACTATTGTAGAGTTATTAATTAAATTTCATCTTTTGTTAGCTACCAATGGTTCTATTACAGATCGACTTTATTCAGCTTATATTATTACCATGCAAGACAACCCCAACATGTGGTCTATGTTAATGGGCCCTTTGTGCTGATGCATAAATTTGTTTCATATTGAAAAAATATAATGAAACTGATTGTCTTATCATTACTGGGTTGCTGTGTGACTTTTCCCAGTTTTTTTGGTAATGCCTCCGAGAGACACATTAACAGATGGTTGTTTTTTACATCAATTATTCTACTTTTGATTGAATAAATATGGAAAGATCTTTCTTTTCTAGTTGTAATCATGGTTCATTTCTATCATTTATATGCTGAAATTGTTTCTTCTTTCTTTGGTATACAATAATGTGTGAAACTGTGATAATGATATCTTGGTTTTCACCAGCTTCTGGTGGCCTTGAAGGTTCGTTATCCTCAACGAATAACCATCCTCAGGGGAAACCATGAGAGTCGCCAGGTATGTTTGATGTGTGGTTGTTTTGAAACAAAAATATTTAATAGTTGTGTGCTTTTGATTTTGGCATTTTAGTGGCACTCCCAAACTAGAACATTTTATGTACTCTAGAAACCCTGTGGTGCAAGGGGTGGGGTTTTGTAAATCATCATTTATCTTAGTTTGAAAATCAAATTTGTTGAGATTATGTCTAATTTCTATTCTCTTTGCTGCAGATCACACAAGTTTATGGATTCTATGATGAATGTCTACGGAAGTAAGTTCAGCTCCAGCTCTGAAGATCAAGTTTCAAGTTCATTATTTAGATAAGTGCCAGCATTTCTTAAAATGACACGTGGAAAGTATGTTGAGTCGCTGTGATATTTTTTATAAAAAATTGTCTTTTTTAAACTTATTTTGTTGCATAGGTTTTGATATTATAGTATAAACGCAAGTTTCTGCTCATGAAGGTTCCCACTATTGTTCCGGCTTACTGTGTTTACTTTCCTACATCAACATGGCAAAGTGAAGGTCATTCTAGTGCTTCAAATATCAAGCTAATGTTCAAAATTTTATGCTAAGACTGGTGCTTTTATATGTGCTTTCGTCAATGTTGATTATGTGAAAATAAAGAGCCAGTTGACATATGACTGTCTGATTTCTCTTAGTTTTTTATTCAAATTTCAACCAGTGACTTTTAGGTTCGTTTCTAATTGATGGGTGGTTCTGCTTAATATAAAACTGAGTTGTCAACTTTTCAAATATTTGTTGGCAGGTATGGTAATGCAAATGTGTGGAAGATATTTACAGATCTATTTGATTATTTTCCGTTGACAGCCTTGGTTTGTATTCTGCACCTTGTCCAATCTTTCCTGTATTCCTGTCTCTTCTACTACTGTTTCAGTCTTTTACTTACCTTAAATCTGTTATGTTTGTTGTTGTTTACATTACTATAAGAGCTACTTTTTTATCCTTTTTTTTTTTTTTTGGCATTATTCTGCCTCTGAACCTTGTCATATTACTGGCATAAATTTTTAGCCTTTGATAAGATGTGCAACAAATGACAGATTAAATGATTATTCTCGTAGCATTAGCTTCACCCAATAAATCTACATGCTTGCAGGTTTAATTAGGATGGTGATGAATAGTTTTACTGCTATATTTACATCTATTGAACTTCCTGTAGGTTGAATCTGAAATATTTTGCTTGCATGGTGGTTTGTCACCATCTATTGAGACCCTTGATAACATTCGCAATTTTGATCGAGTTCAAGAAGTTCCTCATGAAGGTCCTATGTGTGACCTTTTATGGTCTGATCCTGATGATCGTTGTGGCTGGGGCATTTCTCCACGTGGTGCTGGATATACCTTTGGCCAAGTATTATAATCCTTCTTTTGCATATAATAGAATTTGAAAAATGTATAACTAGATTCTACTAAATTGATTATGGCATCCCAGGATATATCGGAGCAATTTAACCACAACAACAATCTCAAGCTGATAGCCCGAGCTCATCAATTAGTCATGGAGGGATACAACTGGGGACATGTAATTTCACTTCTTTTGAAATGATTTTATTTATTTACTTTTTTTGTGCTGGTACCCAATATCAGCTCTTTGTATTTTTGTCTTCATCAACAGGAACAAAAGGTTGTAACCATATTCAAGCGCCCTAATTACTGCTACCGATGTGGGAACATGGCCTCGATATTGGAAGTCGACGACTGCAAGGGACACACTTTTATCCAGGTATGTTAATCCCTAACCCTACCCCTCTTTTTGTCCTTGAAGGTAAATCACTGTGTTTTACTACTGTTGAATAATATTAACAATGATCATAGATTGATTTTACTGCTACTAATTATTCTAGATATTTCTTTAATGTGTTTGTGAATGGGTATCAACCTGTCTAGTTTGGAAACTGATTAAAGGTCTTTAACGCTTTGGATAAAAAGCTACTAGTCTTATTTGGCACTAAAAGCACTTATAAAAAAACCAATTCCCAACAATTTTCATTTCGGTAAGCACACTACTTAATTGTTCGCTCATCGTGTCCTTAAGTGGTCTCAAAATGGTTTAGTAAAACACAACGCTGCATGCAGAGATTGGTTAATGTCCGTAGTAATTCCAAAGCAAACCCTTAAAAATATGTGGAATCATCTTGTGCTTCTAATGAGCTCATAGATTGATGATAATGTTGGTGGTGCCATTGTTTGTCTGCACCCCAGTTTCTTATTCTGTTACCATCACAAAATGAATTAATGGCCCTATCTAATGTGTGTGTACAGTAAATAACGGTTATGCTTGTTTAACCCTTTTGGAAATTGCTTGAGCTGTTGTTCTATGCTTGCAGTTTGAGCCAGCACCCAGGAGAGGGGAACCTGATGTAACTCGTCGAACACCTGATTACTTCTTATAGTCACGCAACGAGGCATTGCTCATATCTGCGAGCAAGGTGTACTTGCTAAACCAGGTTGTGGCTGCATATGCTTTTTGACTCCTAATTGATATGATCTGAAGCTTCTATTCTTGGTGGTTAGGGGGTAAAATGATATGTATAATTTGGAGGCAAGGATCTCTCCCCTTTGTATTGAGTTACGGACCTGTAATTAGAGTTTCTCTTTTGGCTGAGGGTGGTTGGTAGTGGTGGCAATGAAGAAGCAGCAGCGGCATGTATGGTTTCAACTCCGAACTTGTTTCTCCCTTTCATGTTATTGTATTTGTTTACCCATTTTTATTCTTGTTTCTATTATGCTTTTTAGATGGAGGCAGTTTTATTCAAGGGCTGTTTTTTTAATTCCTAGTTTTAAGCATAAGTTATTCTTCACTGCTCTGTTTGTTTTCACCTCTTTTTCCTTTCAGAACCCCCAGAACCCTAAAAGAAGAAATTTCTATTTTATATGCATGGAAAGAATAACTCTATTATTAGGTCTTTTTTTGGCATTTGGTAAGTTGCATTGATCTAATGGATATGTTCCATTTTGAGTGAGATGGTATACAGATAAGTAATCAAATTTGGAATTAGAGGTTTGAATCAAGGAGTGTTTCAATCATTGTAATGTATTTATTTCTATCATCTTGCTCCCCTTCATAACAAGGGACTTGGGAAATAACTTACAAAATGTGGGTATTATGGTCTTCTCATTTTTTGTGGGCACTAAAATTTGACTATATACCGGATTTTATTGAAAACAATGATAGTCACGTATCTTCAAAATATTGTATATATTGATATTCATGTCAATTTATGCCCAAAAGTCCAATATCGAAGACAAAAATAGCAATCTTTGTTAATAGCTTGAATATTATAAACTGCAAGCTAATGTTTCATGTCTATAAGAAAAAGTACAAAATACTAACTTTGTTGGCAATATTATCTATAAGAAAAAGTACAAAATGCAAACAATGTTGGCAATATTATCCAACCATTATAAGATGACACAAAGTGAAGCATTTTAGGCGCCCTTGAGCTTGAGAGAGCCATTTATGAAACAAGATCCCAAAGTGATTACCAGAAAAAATCCGGATCATCATTTGAGTAAATTATATATGAATTTAAAGCAAATCAAATTCCCAGTAAAAAAACCAAAGCAATGTGTGCAGCTGCTCTCAAGTTGTGCATTAGTCCTGATGTAATCATAAGCGAGAACCAGGTACTTTCTGTTTCCAAAACTGCAAATAATATGAGAAAAACTTGCATGGAGTTAGGTGGAGCTGGCTCCATTTTAGTATTTAAAAAATGTTTGGAGTACTTCTAACCGCACGGATGGGAAGATCATTGAAAAATAAGCTAGTATGTCCATTTTTATATAATTTGGTGACCGTTTGATCCTCCCACTTTAACGGTTGAAATTTTGAAATTTTGAATCGTTGAAATTTTTATAAAATTTCACCATTAAGTGAAAGGATCAAACGGTCACTAAATTATATGAAAATAGACATACTAGCTTATTTTTCGATGATCTTCCTATCCATACAGTTAAAAATATTTAAAACATTTTTTAAATATCAAAATAGAGTCGGCTCCATACAAGTGTTTTCCAAATAATACCAGCAAATAGAAGGCTTTTCACCAACTTATCAATGCGTGGAGTGTCTCACACACCGATCTGAGAGTGAATGGACATCGAGAAGCGCTGCACTTAGCATGTTATGCTGTATAGAATATAGAATATTAATATCAAATAATATAATTAAAAAATTTCTACTATGACATATTTATATAGAATATAGAATATATTAATATTTTAATATATATTATAATATATATAACTTTGAGTTTTCTAGGATAGCTTGATCAAATTGGGTTTAGCTTGAGCTCAACTTGAAATTCAAACTCAAGCTTGAATTTTTACTGTGCTGAACTTGAGTTGTTCATGAATAGCTTGATCTTCTGATAACCCTACTTAGAAGTGCAAAAGGGGAAATGGAGGTAGAAGAGCCGTAAAACTAACTTTTCTTCGTACAAGAGAAGTACTCTTTTTTCTTATAGGTAAGTTCGTTGAAGAAAACCCTATTAAGTCTTTTAGATTTCTATTTATCTAAGGACTATAGATATGAAAATAGGGGTTTTGATTTATTTGATTGATCGTAATGTAGAGTTTATTGACAATGATAGAGGGGTATATTAGCAAACCTATAAGGGTCATTTACTATTTCAAATAATTCAAGTCTACAATATAAGTAAAAAAATATTATAGGGGTGCATTGCCAAACTCATTTTAGCCATTTCCCTCATTCGATCCATTGGTTTGACCTAACCAAGTCAACTATAGGGGTATATATATATAAAAAAAAAGTCTATTTGTAGGGATATGCAAGTAAATATCATTTTTGCAGGAGCATTTAAACAATTCCAAATTTTTACAAGAGTATACAAGCAAAACCCCCTTAAAAATTTTACCCCAATGATTGAGTTGGCTAATTGAACTTCATTTACTTCTTCTTTGCAGTACTAACATCAGTTTCATATAATAAGTACTATCATCGGTTTGGTTGTTGAAGAACATTGAATTGCCTCAGGAAAACTGCTGATGACTGGAGATCTGCAGAGAAGCGATATGGGCAATAATATACCGTAAGAGAGTTTGATGAAATGAAGTTGTTGATTAGAATCAAAGAGATTATTTATATTTGAGAGCAGTACTGTACGTAGTGCAGGAGGACTGATGATCACTTGTTGATGCATGGTCCTAATGCATCTCGCTCACCCCTCCCCCACACCATCTTCAAGTTCCCTCCCTGCCAACATCAAGGTATATACATATCTATAAAACACAAGATATACACAATAATATACTGATATGTCTAACAAACACAAATGCAGCCATACCATTCAGAGAGACATAATTGAAGGGGATGCGAATGGACAACTAGAAATTCAAGCTCGAGCTAGAGTTTTTACCGAGTTGAAATTGAGTTATCCATGAATAGTTTGATCTTTTGACAACCCTACTAAGAAATGTGGAAAGGGGAAGAGGAGGTAGAGATATAAGACAAAAAAAAAAAAAAAAAAAAAAATCTATTGTAGAGTTATGAAAGAAATATCTTTTTTGTAGGAGTACTTAAATAATTCTAAAATTTTACCACAATGACTTAGCTGGCTAATTGAACTTCATTTACTTCTTCTTTGTGGTACTATCATCTGTTTCATACAATAAGGTCTTGGAACTTGGAAGTAATATTGGTAGGAAGACTTGTAAAGCTTTTGCTTTGTTTTTCTAATTACCCAATACCTTATTTATTAATGTATTCATGCTTAATGTGAAGATCAAATTATTGTTGCAAATGAGAGAGAGTCTGTGAAGCCAAAATCTAAGAATTTCATGTGTCTGAAAAAAAAATGACTTTTTTGTAGTTTAATTTTTTATAACACAGCCAATCAAGCATTTTAGGTTACTTATTTACGAAGAAGACATATTATGATTATAATTGTCTTGAGTTTGTATAAACAATCAGTCATCAGATAAAAAATACAAAAAAATATTTAAAATTATCAAAATAAACATACAAACTATAGCAATTTAAAAGGCTAACTTGGGCACAATTTTAAAAAAAAGAACAACAAATAAAAGCATACCTTTACTGCATTTATCAACATATAGAAGTATAGAACATCCTGCCATTTCAACTATATATCAGAAGTACACTTCAGCTGGCCTGCACCACTCATTTTAGCAATTTTCCATCATCGGATCCATTTGTCTGACCTGACCAAGTTAACTATAACGGTATATAAACAAAAAAAAAAAAAAAAAAATCTATTTGTAGGAATATGCAAGTAAATATCATTTTTGTAGGAGCATTTAAACAATTACATATTTTTACAAGAGTACTATACAAACAAAACCCCCCTTAAAAATTTTATTCCAATGATTGAGTTGGCTAATTGAACTTCATTTACTTCTTCTTTGCAGTTCTATCATCAGTTTCATATAATAAGGTCTTGGAAGTAAATGGTATGAAGAATTATTTGTATATATATATATATATATTGTAAGGCTCTTGCTTTGTTTTTCTAATTGCCCAATACCTTATTTTATTAATGTATTAATGTTTTAAGCAAAATAATTAAGTTTATAAGCAAAATAATTAAAACTTAATTATTTGTAATAGCTCATTCTGCAAATAGCACTTCATCATCTAATTGCCTGCTGCACCAAACAAAGTCATGAGAATAATTAAGTTTATAAGCAAAATAATTAAAACAGTATCTTTTAACGGCATATGAATATTACTTGAAATAAAAATAAAAAGTGGAATTTGAGATGAGAATTAGCCATGATGATCTTACTCAAAGTCTTCAGTTCTGGGCATTCTTATATGCTGTATATTCGTCAAAACATGGTCACTCCATCGGCAATTAATGCAGTAGTGCATGGGTTGATGGAAGGCAGCGATATTGGGCAATCCTTCGAGTATGAGCTTTTTCAATAGAGGGAAAAAGGTGCACTGAGATCCATGATGATCATCGACAGCCATACATGCAGTTGTAGTAGTAGATGTAGATGTAGATGTAGATGTAGATGCCCCCTTCTCCTGGTTTTCATTGGAGATCACCACTTCAGTCAATGACTCACAAGCATCTATTTCAAGCCATGTCAACTGTTGCATGTGTTTTGCTTGCTTGGACGAAAAGAGATGAGTCAGTCTTGGACATCCAACTACTTCAAGTTCACGTAGGTTCTGGAAGATACACATGCCTTGTAGAGGAGCATCGGGAGATGATGAAGAGATGATCATTTGGCTCATCTCCAAGCATTCATTGATTTCAAGTTTCTCCAACTTTGGAAAAGGGTCTGCAGCCATCTCCATCTCATGATGATACGCAAGTCCACACCTCAACCCGCATCTTTTGATTTTCAATGTCATCAAGTTTGGTAGGCACTGGAATGGCTGTAATACACTCTCCAACTGAGGTAGAGATTTTAAATGGAGTTTTGTCAATCGAGGGAAAAAGCTGTTGCACTGAGATCCATGATGATCAACAACCATACATGTTGCAGTTGTAGATGTAGACGTAGATGCCCCCTCCTCCTGGTTTTCATTGGAGATCACCACTGCCGTTAATGACTTACAATTAAATATTGTAAGTGATGTCAACTGTTGCATGTGTTTTGCTTGCTTGGACGAAAAGAGATGAGTCAGGCTTGGACATCCAACTACTTCAAGTTCACGTAGGTTCTGGAAGATACACATGCCTTGTAGAGGAGCATCGGGAGATGATGAAGAGATGATCATTTGCCTCATCTCCTTGCATCCCTCAATATCAAGTTTCTCCAACTTTGGAAAAGGGTCTGCAGCCATCTCCATCTCATGATGATACGCAAGTACACACCTCAACCCGCAATATGAGATTATCAATGTCATCAAGTTTGGTAGGCACTGGAATGGCTGTAATACACTCTCCAACTGAGGTAGAGATTTTAAATTGAGTTTTGTCAATCGAGGGAAAAAGCTGCTGCACTGAGATCCATGATTATCAACAACCATACATGTTGCAGTTGTAGATGTAGACGTAGATGCCCCCTCCTCCTGGTTTTCATTGGAGATCACCACTGTAGTCAATGACTCACAATCATCTTTTTTAAGTGATGTCAACTGTTGCATGTGTTTTGCTTGCTTGGACCAAAAGAGATGAGTCAGTCTTGGACATTCCCATACAATAAGCTCGCATAGGTTCTGGAAGATACACATGCCTTGTAGAGGAGCATCGGGAGATGATGAAGAGATGATCATTTGCCTCATCTCCTTGCATCCCTCAATATTAATTTTCTCCAACTTTGGAAAAGGGTCTTCAGCCATCTCCATCTCATGATGATACGCAAGTCCAAACTTCAACCCGCAATTCAAGATTTTCAATGTCATCAAGTTCGGTAGGCACTGGAATGGCTGTAATACACTCTCCAACTGAGGTAGAGAGTCTAAATTGAGTTCTACTAGTTTTGGGAGCAGTTCGGTCATGGTCAAGGCCATGGGTTTGTGATCATATGGGAACAGTTGCAGCATCACCATGCAATTTGCCACATTTAGTTCCTCCAGTTGATGCATACCCTGCCACATTTTGGATGGCAATAGCATCGCCAACTTGGGAAAGTTTTCTATTACCATAAGTTGTAGCTGGGACATCTGGGGTCCCAGCAGAGGAGACTCTAGTTTTGGGCATTCTCTTACTAGGTATGCTTTAAGATATGGCCACTCCATCAGCAATGCACTACTGGGTTGATGGAAGGCAATGATGTTGGGCAATACATAGAGCATGAGTAATGTCAATCGGGGGAAAAAGCTGTGAGATCCATGATGATCAACAACCATACATGTTGCAGTTGTAGATGTAGACGTAGATGCCCCCTCCTCCTGGTTTTCATTGGAGATCACCACTGCCGTTAATGACTTACAATTAAATATTGTAAGTGATGTCAACTGTTGCATGTGTTTTGCTTGCTTGGACGAAAAGAGATGAGTCAGGCTTGGACATCCAACTACTTCAAGTTCACGTAGGTTCTGGAAGATACACATGCCTTGTAGAGGAGCATCGGGAGATGATGAAGAGATGATCATTTGCCTCATCTCCTTGCATCCCTCAATATCAAGTTTCTCCAACTTTGGAAAAGGGTCTGCAGCCATCTCCATCTCATGATGATACGCAAGTACACACCTCAACCCGCAATCTGAGATTATCAATTTCATCAAGTTTGGTAGGCACTGGAATGGATGTAATACACTCTCCAACTGAGGTAGAGAGTCTAAATGGAGTTGTGTCAATCGAGGGAAAAAGCTGCTGCACTGAGATCCGTGATGATCAACAACCATACATGTTGCAGTTGTAGATGTAGACGTAGATGCCCCCTCCTCCTGGTTTTCATTGGAGATCACCACTGCCGTTAATGACTTACAATTAAATATTGTAAGTGATGTCAACTGTTGCATGTGTTTTGCTTGCTTGGACCAAAATAGATGAGTCAGTCTTGGACATCCAACTACTTCAAGTTTACGTAGATTCTGGAAGATGCACATGCCTTGTAGAGCATCAGGAGATGATGAAGAGATCATTTGGCTCATCTCCATGCATTCATAAATTTCAAGTTTCTGCAACTTTGGAAAAGGGTCTGCAGCCATCTCCATCTCATGATATGCAAGTCCACACCTCAACGAGCATTCTTGGATTTTCAATGTCATCAAGTTTGGTAGGCACTGGAATGGCTGTAATACACTCTCCAACTGAGGTAGCTTAGATAATTTGAGTTTTGTCAATCGAGGGAAAAAGCTGCACTGAGATCCATGATGATCATCGACAGCCATACATGCAGTTGTAGTAGTAGATGTAGATAATGTAGATGCAGATGCCCCCTCCTCCTGGTTTTCATTGGAGATCACCACTGCAGTCAATGTGGGACAACCACTTATTGTAAGTGATGTCAACTGTTGCATGTGTTTTGCTTGCTTGGACCAAAAGAGATGAGTCAGTCTTGGACATCCCCTTACAGTAAGATCACATAGGTTCTTGAAGATGCACATGCCTTGTAGAGGAGCATCGGGAGATGATGAAGAGATCATTTGGCTCATCTCCATGCATTCATAAATTTCAAGTTTCTGCAACTTTGGAAAAGGGTCTGCAGCCATCTCCAACTCATGATGATACGCAAGTCCACACCTCAACCCGCATTCTTGGATTTTCAATGTCATCAAGTTTGGTAGGCACTGGAATGGCTGTAATACACTCTCCAACATGGGTACTTTTAGTAATTCTAGATTCTCTAGTTTTGCTTGCTTGGACCAAAAGAGATGCGTCAGGCTTGGGCAATCATATACATCAAGATGAGTTAGGTTCTGGAAGATGCACATGCTGCCTTGTAGACTAGCATCGGGAGATGATTTTGAAGAGATCATTTGGCTCATCTCCCAACATCTTGTGATGTCAAGTTTCTCCAACTTTGGAAAAGGGTCTGCAGCCTTCTCCATCTCATAATACGCAAGTCCACAACTCAACCTGCATTCTGTGATTAGCAACTCCATCAAGTCTGGTAGGCACTGGAATGGCTGTAATACACTCTCCAACTGAGGTAGCTTGGATAAGTTGAGTTCTACCAGTTTTGGGAGCAGTTGGGTCATGGCCATGGGTTTGTGATCATTTGGATATGGGAACAGTTGCAGCATCGCCTCACAATCTACCACTTGTAGTTGCTCCAGTTGATGCATACTTTGCCACACTTTGGATAGCAATAGCCTCGCCATCTTAGGGCAATTATGTACTCTCATGAGTTTCAGCTGGAGCAATGGCTCTTCACCTAAGGAGGTCAAATTTAGGCAGTTTGAAACCTCAAGCTGCCTCAAATTGTGGAACACATGTGGTGGAATGTCAGACTTGCAGGAAATGACTTCACTTTCCTGGCAATGTATGATTGCCAAATTTTCTAATTTCTCAAGAAGCAACACCTTCAATAGGGGAGAAAAGTGCTTTGTTCTTGTCAGGTGTAAAGATCTGCCTCTCTCTTCAGGAAAAAATGAACATCTACAGGGTGATGGGAGAAAACAAATTAGGAACTCCTGAAGCTTAGTCCATGACCTGGATGATCCCAAGTCTATTGACAAGGAATCATTTGAATCCACAACACCACCCCTGATGTACAGATGAGTCAGGAACCTCAAGCTTGCCAACTCTGCTAAACATTCTTCGTATTTTGGAATGAATAGTTGTTCTAGCCTCGGACATCCTCGCAACACATTAGAAAAATAAGATGAAAGGGAAGTATTAGATCCTTTACTCAAATGTACCAGTCTCAGGTTGAGCAACCCTCCTGTGTCTTCTGGGACAATGAACACTCCAGTAGTATTTGTCAAATCAAGTATTTCAAGCATCTTCAACCCATTAATGGGAGATATATCTCTTAACTCATGGCATCCTTGCAGGTTCAATACTCTTAGACTAGTCAAAGAACAGAGTGATTCAGGCAGGCATGAAATGCTTGTATTACTAAGGTCAAGAACCTTGAGAGCTCCCATATGTTGGAAAAACTTTTCTGGGATATTTCTCAAATTCACATTAGCACTCAGTATCAATGTCTCAAGCTTCAAGCACTCTACTGGATTAGAAGGAAGGTGAACAATTTCATTATACATGAGTGAAAGCCTTTGGCAATTTTGCAGCTTCTTCGCATCAGTACTAATGCTTGGCCACTCTTCCAAGCCTTGCCTTGCTCTCACAAAGAACCCATGATCTCTCTCACCAATCCATATCCCCACATCCCTCACAACATCATGCATTCTTACACAACTTTTCCGCCAGACCTCAACATCATGAAGCAAGCAAGAAGCCGTTAGCTGATCCAGCAGTAAATGCACTCTGTTCTGTGCTTCGTGTAGACTTCGAACATTATCCTCCAAGAACCCCCCTCCAACCAACATGCACATCAATTCATACTCGCCAATGCTATAATCTTCAGGGTAGAGACAGCAGTGCAAGAAGCACCACTTGGCCGCCTCATTCTCCAAGAATTCGTAGCTCAGAGCAATGGATTCACGAACCTTTTCATTCACATCTGGGAGATCGAGCTCTATTGTTGACTTTTTTAGTTGCTCCAGCACTATCTTCCAGATTTTAAGCTCCTTTCCCTTCAGCGCTGTGCCAAGAACCACCAGTGCAAGCGGCAGACGGGCACACTGTTTGGCCACATCCCATGCCACTTCCTTCATTGTCGGAGACTCAACCACATTCTCTGCTCTGCTCTTGAATAGTAACCATGATTCTTCATCTGACAATGTCCTCAACTCGACCTTCTTTTGGCAATCCATTTGATTGCAAACATCTTCTCTTCTTGTTGTGATCACCACTCTGCAGGTACCTTTGTTTGGCCATGGAATTCCCACTGTGGAGAGCTCCAACTTCTTCCACAAGTCATCTAATACCACCAATACTCTATTTTCCTCTTTTCTCAATCGTCCTTCAATCTTATCAGCCCTCACTTGGACAGTCTCTTCGTGGAGTTCCAAACCCAAACTTTCAGCTATACCACTTTGAATTTTCTTCACATCCAAGTTCTGGGACACAGTAACCATCACTACCTCAGTGAAAAGACCATCATTCATAGCCTGCTTCGCAGCTTCCTTCACTAATGTCGTCTTTCCAATCCCACCCATACCATAAACACCGATCATGTGCACAGTTTCATCCTTCAAGGCATTCAGTATTTCATTAAAACATGACTTCCTTGAATCGAACATGACATAACCTTCATAATTAACCAACAGTGAACCAGTAGTACATGGGGGAGGGCGGCTGTGAGCCACTTGATCGAACTTGCCTTTTTTCACAAGATCATCAATGGCTTCTATTTGATCCGCAGCTTGTTTACCAAGTTTATAGTGCAAGCAAAAGTGAAGAAAGCTCTTGTGGTTCACATCTTTGATTCTCCTCACCTCTTCATCCGCATCCTGCACTTTCTTTAACCATGCTTCAACTGCATTATCAACTTCTTCGAGTCTTTCACAAGCCGCCGCATCTACCCTTCGCTTCACATCCTCTTGGATTGGATCGTGTTCACCATATTTTTCCTCCATGTCCTTAATATTACGTTTGTAGAAAATGAGGTAGCCAAGGTGGCGTTCGATGGGGTCCCATACACGCCCTCCAACCAGGCCCTCTATTGGGCCCACCATTAGTTTCACGAACTCCATTAATTCTCTGAGAATCATGCAAGAGATCAAGTAATGTTATATTGCAAAACTGGTTTTCAACAAAGATTGGTTTTATCGACTTCACTAGTGGGTGAGAGCGCTTGTGGGCTTTGTAAAAAAAAAAGGAAAAAAAAAAAAGTTTTATCATCTACTATACTCTATTATATACCCAACTAAGATCGATTATTACTCCAGTGAATAACATATTTTATAAGTATTAAATTTATGAATATTTGACAAATTATGTATTCATCTACTCTATAAATTTTATCATCTACTCTATATTTGACAGATTACGTACTTATTAGACATATGTGACATATTTTATAAATGTTAGATTTATGAATATTGGATTATATATGCATGCTGTTTTTGCGACACTAAATTGACTTCAAATGTTTTTAACTAAAAAAAAATGATTAAATTATCATCAATGCATTGCCAATACGGATAAATATTGGAATCTATATATACACTGCCAACTGTGGTTATAGGTTGAAATATTGGATTCACCGTAGCGATAGTGTGGATTTGGTCTGATTGAGATTTTAAAAATGTGATATCTATTTTGATTGTTTGATTTATTGAACAAATTTATTATGAGCATGACTTAAAATAGTTTTGAAATGTTTCAAAGGTAAATTATCTTCTAAGATCATAAAATGTATTTTATAGCATTGAATTGTTCAAACTAGATAGACTGTTAAGACTTCTTACTTCGTCTAGTGTACGTCTATAGCTGCCCCCTCTATTTTCAGATTTACAACATAATGCTTGAACTATAAGGAAATGTGATTCATAATGGCGTAGTTAGATTTCTTGATTTTGGATTTTTCGAGTCTCTATTCGATTTAGTATGAAGAATATTCTTATTATTGAGTTAATTTGAGGACTTATTATTTTAGTGGGGATATAACAAATAGTATATATTGTACATGCTAGAGGAATAAATTGAATTTTTATTTGAAGAATTTTGCATTGTCTGATTTGTTATTATAACATGTTAAGATGTTGTCGCATTGGTCAAAAAAAAAAAAAAAAAACATGTTAAGATGTTGTTTTTGATGTCTTGCACGCTTGTGGGGTAACCAGTGGTGGTTGGATGGGGAATATTCCATTGGGATTAAAGTTAACTTTTGAAAAATTTTAAATTTTTTTTAAGAAAGTCTTTAATCATTAAACCAAAGGCTTTTATGATAATATAGTTACATGTCTTCCACGCATTAGTTGGTGGTTTCATTATTACATTTCAAATCTCCAATAAAATTTTGGTGGGAAACACTTTTAATTAGAAACCGTAGTATTCCAATTTCATATGGGGTTATCCCCCAACCAAATAGATTTTGTGTTGTCTTGTGCTCAAACCCAAGGATTTGGGGGGTGACAACTTGAATGACACGGTAAATTCTGAGATACCTTGGGTTTAGACCCAAGGCAACTCAAGGCATAAGTGCAACAAGGGTGGGGTGTAGGTGCAGGGTGGTATAAAATTAGGTGCAGGATTGGGTGTGTAGGTTCCAAGGCAACTCAAGGTTGCAAGGTATCTCAACCGCTACCTGAATGACACACTTCACTCTTCTTTAAACTTTTTACAAACTAGTCCTTGAACATTCACAATAATCTTTAGATTGGCTAGCCTATATATATATATATATATATATATATATATATATATATATATATATGAGGATACATCATCTAGGGACGTCCCTAGATTTTAATTCTAGGGATGTCCCTAGATTGGCCGTTGGATCAATATCCAACGGCTATGGTCATCTAGAGCTCATCTATTGATAAGAGGGTTTTTTTTTCTTTTTTTCCACTCCGCCTTTTCCCACCCTCTCCCGAACTCCACCGAACTCCACCTCGTGCGGCGAGGTGGAGTATGGGAGAGGGTGGGGGAGAGGCCCCAAGACGGGCGAGGTGGAGTTCGGGAGAGGGTGGGAAAAGGCGGAGTGGAAAAAAAGAAAAAAAAACCCTCTTATCAATAGATGAGCTCTAGATGGCCGTTGGATATTGATCCAACGGCCAATCTAGGGACATCCCTAGAATTAAAATCTAGGGACGTCCCTAGATGATGTATCCTCTCTCTCTCTCTCTCTCTCTCTCTCTCTCTCTCTCTCTCTCTCTCTATATATATATATATATATATATATATATATATATATATTTGTGATCCCTCCACAATAATTCTAAGTTTTTATGTTTGTTTTTATATTTTAACAAAAAAAAAAACTAATTTTCTCTCCCTCTCTCTCCTTAAAATTTAGAAATGTATGTTTTTTCTTTCAAATAAATGTAGAAAGCTAGCAATGAAGTAAAAGAAAATACACTCAACGTGTAAAACTATGTTCACTACATGCATGACAAAGAAATTCAAATTAACACGTCAGTGCATCTCAAATAATTATATTTTAAGGGTTTTCTTCCTATTAAATTTTGGTTTAATACCCAAATTAGTCCCTCTATTATACCTAATTGACTCTTTTGGTCCCCCTATTATAATTTGAGCCTTAGAGTCACTCTATTTTCACGATTGAAAAATGACAATTTTAGGTGCTAAACAGACATATAAATATCCCTTTAAGGACTAACATTTCTCAATCGTGAAAATAGAATCCCCGGCTCAAATTATAATAGAAGGATCAAAATGGTCGATTCGATATAATTAATAAAGTGACTAATTTGGGTATTATACCGTAAAAGTAAAGGTGAACTTTTATCTTTACGAGGGATATAGTGAGAGGAATTTTGTATGCTTGCAGAAGTGCCTCTTTGACTACTTTAACCTTTCATCTATCCATGTAACCCTTAACTTACCTAGCTTTTCATCTTCCTAGATGACTCTCCAAATACCTAAGTAATTAACCTTTCAATTATCACATACATAGCCTTTTCATATACCCAACCATTTATCTTCCTTGAGCTACCTATAATTACAAATAGCAAAGTCTAATACCTTCATCATCCAACAAAACCACCTCAATTACCATTTTTCTAGACTTCCACTTTGTACAAGCTTGTTATGTTATATTTATCTTGTTGCTGGTTGGTCTTTATTATATTAATAGAACATCCATTTTGTTGTTTCCTCTTTTTGTTATTCTTCTACTACTTGCAACGATCTGAGCTAGTGCGAGCTAGGTGATTCACACTAAGGTGAGAACTTTGGTTCTTTTACAATTGCAGCCTAAAAATCAAAAGATCTATTTGAACATGGAGTAATATCAACAGAACAATAGAAATGGTATAAGCTATGAAAATTCAATGGGGTTTACAAGATCATAACCATCGCTAATTATAATATAATACGGAATTAAAACTAGAACAATGACTCAAATTAACTAAGAAATGAATCCTTTGTAAAGTACCTGATTATCTTTTCAAATGCCTGCTGCTGCTGGTTCTTGTGCCAAAGATGAGTGGGGAGAGAATTGGTGGACTTGAAAGAGATTTAAATTAGGGAAACATCTTTTTACATTTGTCTCTTCTTTGGCACTTAAACAATCAAAAAATGTTGCCATCCGAGGTCACATTACATTAAAATAGGAAGCCATCTCTTTACATTTTTCACTTCTTTGACACTTAAACAAGTGAAAAATATCGTCATAGGCGGCCACATTATTGGTGTTAAACAAGTGCAAAAAGCCGCAATATATGACCACACTGGTGTGGGGGCCTCTCTTAACATTTCTCTCTTTTTTTTTTGGCACTTAAACAAGTGAAAAATGTCGCCATGAGTGGTGATCCCTCTACAATAATTCTAAGTTCCATGTTTGTTTTTATCTTTTAAATAAACTAATTTTCTCTCTGTTTCTCTCTCTCTCCTTAATAGGTCAATGGTTTTCTCTCCTTACAGGTCAATGGTTTTGATTTAAATTAGGTCAATGGTTTTGAAAAAATAAAATAAAGCAGAAACTGCAACTTGCCCACAATCATTGCGTTGCAATAGGATTGAAGCATACTTGGTTACTTTGAAGACCATCCAATTCCAAAGAAATAGCTAGTGTGCCTTCAAAAAGTAGCCACAAGTAGAAATCGCCCATAGTATGAAGCTATGCGGGCATTCTTATTAACATTATCACCCGTTATTTTGAAAACATTTCAAAACAACAAGCAAAACAAAAAAAATTCTCATCTTCGAAATCAATGAAGACATACACAAAAAAAAGGAAGTAAAGGTATCAAAATAATTAAAATTACTGAGTACAAAAAAATAGTCCGAAAACTAAAAGTCAAGATTAAGCATAAAAAATCAGCACATAGCCCCCCAAAAAAAAAAGAGAACAGTACATAGCCTAAATTAAAAGCAATTAGTCCTAAAAAAAAATATAATGCAGTACATCGAAGATTAAGCATAAAAAAACAGAATGGGGTGTTAAAAGCAGTGTAGATTAAGCATAAATAAAACAATAGGCATCATCAAAGTTTAGTCCTAGCTAAAAGCATAAGGCAACAAACATAAAAAACAAGCCACATCAGAAAGAAAAACAAGGCAGTCCATAGCCAATAATAATAATAATAATAATAATAATAATAATAATAATAATAAAACAAGCAAAGCGGTCAGAAAATTAAAGCAGTCCATAGCAGAAACAGTTAGAACGGCAACAGTCCCAGTAAGCAACAATCAGAACGGTAGCAACCGGATTTCACAAATCAGTCCTAGATGATGTAAGGAAGTTTTCCGTCCATTTTTTGCGCATAGCTAGCCTACGATGCACAAACTCATGTGCACTTTGTTCATCGTAGCACAAGACCTTAAATGCTATATCAAGATCATCCTTATCGTACTCATCGTCCATGGTGAACAGAACATCCGATAGTAACTCAATCCAATACTTCTTCGCTTCCCTTAGGGTATAACTCATATCCCTAACACCCTTCACAATCTCATCGTCCATGATTGAGGATCGACTTCCACGACTTTTATTTGGGGTAGTAGAATTAATGCAGGATGGTTCTTCAGACTGGCTTCCATTATGACTCAGAGCTATGCCCATGTCCTCAATCTCTAGATCTATTTCATTGACCCCTTCATTATAACCAACACCAAATGGTTTGTATATGGAGCATGCGAACTGTCCAGTCGCCTGATCGTCACCGCAAATCAAACATAGTTCTTCAAAATTGGTGATGGGATTGTTCAACAAGTCCCGTGACTTAATAGGATGTGACTGCCATTTTTTAAAGGTAAACAACATCGACAACAACAACAAAAAAAAGGTATATTGTGAAACACAATATAATAAGACAAATGGAACATGAAACAATACCTCAACATAAGTACGATAGTCTCATCCTCCAAAACTAACTTCTTTAAGTCTTCATTCCACTTGACTCCGTTGATGTTCATGAGTTTTTTTATTTATTAGTATCGCTCCTTGAGTGTTCTCATATGGTTTTCTACATTGTCTGCATTCATGTTTGCGATAGTGAAGTGCCTGTTGATAACAGTGGTGGCCTCTACAAAGGCCTGCCTATTGAAAGACTAATCAACTTTTAATCCAGCACATGCCGTCTCTACAAGGCACGGGATGAGGAATCATCCATGTCCTTCGTCCATCTCTTGTTTGGGGTCCCCTTACGCTTGGTTAGAGCTTGAACCTGATTATGTTCCCATAAGCCTCTTTCCCAAACTCGCCATTGTTCCTATTTTTATATGAATTGAGATATAAGGCATACTATAAGATAATACATTACACAACATATATATCAATATCATCGAATACAAATGGCTTAACACCAACAAGCACTATTTATTTGAAATGAAAACACACTTGGTATTTCCGGGTGCAGCTCAGTGATGTTACCATTAGGCGTAGCACACCTACAAACTCAATTTGGCACCTTGGTTCTGGCTCAACGAAAGTTGTGTACCATAGTCAATAGCTAGGTATGGATAGGGGGCATGGAATACATATGGTGAGCAACAACACAAGCACAATTTATTTGAAATAAAAACACACAAATCTAACAAGGAGTCTATCTGAATGTAACACAAACACCACATAGCTAGTATAGCCACGCGACATGGCCGGTGTAGTCACGCCATATGTCATTGACATTTTTTTCTAGTAGTGCTCTCCAACATTCACAAGCAGCCAGTTGTTTCCTTATGCAGCTTTCATAGCAAGGAAATCATTTGTTGAACCTTCCCAACCAGCTAGCATCTACACAAATTTCAAGTTGGGGTCACATGCAACAAGTACGTTTTGTGTAATGCCTTTGTGCCCTCGAAATCTTTCAACATGTGCGGAGGGCACTCTAGTGGCAACATGCTTACCATCAAGGAAACCAATGTAATCCTAGTGAAAAATAAGAGAAATGATGGATTATTATTATGAAAATTATGCTTACTTGTGATGCGTTCAATATTTTTTTTTTATTTTGAAAAAGTGGATAAACCACATTTTATTTAATCATGATAATAGGTTTACATTGCTTGGCTAGATCAGGCATAAGATGCATATTTTGTGAGTATCCCTCTCGTCTGCCAGCAACACACCCAATCTTGTTCCTGACTTGAGTATGCATCGTGGAAGATTTTTTGACATATACCCTCGCATCCGGTAAGAATTCTCCACCACCATTTCCCCAACAGAGCCCCATTAAAAGTGCGGAGGTCTAGAATCCCCCATCCCCCATTCTCTTTGGGCCTGCATATTCTATCCCATTATCTACACCTTTGCATAGGAAATTTCATCTTATTCCGTCAATCTTCTTAATAACCCACTCTGGGAGGCGAAAAGTTATCATCAATGGACCGGGATGGTTGAAAGCACTGAGTTAATCATTGTTAGTCTTCCCCCCATCGATAATAGTTTCCCTTTCCACGAGCCCATTCTCCCTCTGATTTTATCAATTAGTGTACTCCAGTCTTCTTTCCTAGGGCGGCCCCTGAATAAAAGGATCCCTAGGTATTTTATTGGAAGGTTGGCTACTGCATAATTAAGCACCTGTGCAAATTCCTCGATATTATAATCCATCGATCTGATTGAGATGATGACGCTCTTGGTGTAGTTGATTTTCAATCCCGAGAAGCCCTCAAAGAGATAGAAGATTAGTTTTAGGATGTAAGCATCAACCAATCCCCTGGTACAAAACACCAAGATGTCGTCAGCATATTGCAACATCGAGATAGTATCTTCTTGATTGTTCCCTATGGGGATGCCCCGGTAGATGTTGGAGTGGATTGCGTTGGAAAGCATCATGGGAAGGACATCCATAACCAGAACAAATAAAATGGGGATAGCAGGTCCCCCTGCCTCAGACCCCTTTCGTTCCTGACGTATCCTGTTGGTGCACCATTGAGTAGGAATCGGGCTTTTGATGAGAGGAGCAGACATTTGATCCATCCCAGCCACTTGGGTCCGAATCCCCTAGCTCGAAGAATGCCTATGAGGTATTCCCAATCCACCGAGTCAAACGCCTTTTCTAGATCAATTTTGATATGGGTTCCGTTTGTATGGCCTGTTCTCATTTTGTGTATCAGCTCCTCTGCTGAGATGATATTATCATGGATCAGTCGCTCCTGTATGAAGGTCGTTTGTGAGTCCTCAACCAATTCTCCCAGAATCCCTTTTAGCCTATTTGCCCTGACTTTGGATATAATTTTAACCGAATAGTTGATGAGGCTGATCGGCCTGTAGTCATTGATGTTTTCTAGGGTTCCATTCTTGGGAATGAGCAGGATATGTGCCCATTTTAGTCGCTCCATGTCCGCTGTCCCATGGAAGAAGTCATCAAAGAGTTTGAGCATGTCTTCTTTGATAATGTTCAATCCTTGCTGATAGAAGGTCATTGGGAAACCATCTAGTCCTGGTGCTTTATCTGCTCTAAGCTTATTGATTACTCTTCTGATTTCACCCTTACCAAAAGGTCCATCTAGCTGTTCGAGCTCCACTCTCCTTTTTTGAAGGAACAGTCGATCCCATGAGGTTTTGTACCACGTCTCCCATTCCCATCCGAATAGGTTGGTGAAGTGTCTCGAAATTAATTGTGACATATCTTTTGGATCATTAATAATTGTGTCGCCTTGCCGGATCTGTTTGATCTAGTTGACGTTTCGTCTTTGATTGGCCACCGCGTGGAAGAACTTAGTGTTCTTATCCCTGCTGTAACCAATTGACCCGTGATCGTTGTCTCCAATATGCTTCTTCTTCGAGGAATTATATGTTCATATTCCTTTTTATGTGTTATTTCCTCTTTTGTCTCCTCCCTTGTCTTGATTCTTTGTGGGTATCGAGCGTCTGGATTGCATTTAGAAGTTCTTTCTTCCCCTCCATTTTTTGGTTGATGTTTTCTTTTTTCCAGCTACGTAGTCTGCTCTTCAAGGCTTTCAATTTTTTAGCCATTCTATATGCACCATCCCCTTCTGGTGATTGCTTCTGCCATGTTTCCCGAATCATATCCCAAAAACCTTCCTCTTTATGCCATTCTATATGCACCATCCCCTTCTGGTGATTGCTTCGAGGAATTATCTGTTCATATTCCTTTTTATGTGTTATTTCCTCTTCTGTCTCCTCCCTTGTCTTGATTCTTTGTGGGTATCGAGCGTCTGGATTGCTTTTAGAAGTTCTTTCTTCCCCTCCATTTTTTGGTTGATGTTTTCTTTTTCCAGCTACGTAGTCTGCTCTTCAAGGCTTTCAATTTTTTAGCCATTCTATATGCACCATCCCCTTCTGGTGATTGCTTCTGCCATGTTTCCCGAATCATATCCCAAAAACCTTCCTCCTTCGCCCATTCTTTGTTGAAACGAAAGGGGGTACCATGCGGTGTGTGTATCCCACACTCCAGGCTTAACGGGACATGATCTGATCCCACTCTCGAAAGGGCAGTTTGCCATATCTGTGGAAAAGCTTGGATCCATTCTGTGGATAATAGGAATCTATCGAGCCGGGCGAACACCGGTGATTCCCTTCCATTGGTCCAAGTATATTTCCTCCTGAAAAGAGGGAGGCCAATGAGATGGAGATCTTGTATCATCCTCTCTAATTCTTCCCTTTTCCGTATCCCATGGGATGCAGTGTTAGGATCCTCTCGGCTTCGAATTGTGTTGAAATATTTGCAAAGGAGCCAAGCTCCTCCCTATCGTCCCCTGATTATCCTCAGTTCGGTCCAGCATTCCATTTTTTGTGCAGGGTTGTATGGAGCATATACCGTGGTTATCATTCTTGGTACATCACCATTTGCTTTGTCTATCAAGATCACGGATAGGGCATATTTGTCCCAGAAAGTACTTTGGAGGCAGAACTTATTGCTATTCCACCCGATACAGCATCCCCCTCATGATTCCTCTGCTGGTAGTTCAACCAACTTGTCAAAAAGGCTTCCCCAATGGTACGCCAACATGCATTGGTGATTTTGTTTAATTTTGTTTGTTGTAAACAAAAGATATCTGGCTTATGGATGTGGAAGGAATCTCTAATAAGATATCTCTTCGTCTTCATCCCCAGACCCCTAACGTTCCAGGAAATAACTTTCATCAGTAAACCAGTATGTCCCGACCCCTTTGCTTCCAAATAAGAGGGACACCTTAGTTGGTTTCCCCCTTCTCCGTTATCCTTCTCCGTGATGTGTTGAATTGATTAATACCTTGAAGTAAGGTGAGTAATTGGGGTTATACTCAATATCGGGATGTGTATCCATGTCAGGTTGTTTAACATAATCATCTTGGATTGCACAAATGGTTCGGAGGACTCCATTGAAATATCGACTGACAGTTGATCCTGACCTGAGAAATACAATTTTCATAACCCGATTCCTAGAATAGTGGTGACCAACCTTGTGGAGAAACATTGCCACTTGTTCTTCCACAGACAAATGTATTGTATCTCGCAATAGTCCTCTATCGCGCAAAATTGACGAAAGTTTGAAGAATGTCAACTGATTCATTCTGATGTACTCGACGCTCAATTATTCGGACCACCGTACAATATACGACGCATTAATCCTTTTCTGTGATAGTCTCTTACACTTGCCGGCTTTAGAGGCAATGGTTGTAAGTGGTTGCGGGTGCCTACAAGCATGATCAGTTGATCACTATGACCAGAATCATGTAAACTAGTGCGTCGACATACAACAACTCATCCAACTGAGTGTCATCCATTGCAATCCTTATATGACATCTCTAGTTCATAAACATCTCACCAATTGGTGAAGAGGACACTAAATATAAAACAAATCAGACCCTAAAACAATTACGAAATATAAAACTAATATTCATTCCAATATAGTTTAATTTGCATACCTGTTTTCATGTATATATGAAAGACAATACTAAGTTTATTGTGCTGGTTAATTAAAAAAATCAAAGAGTTTAATAATACCAAACACACACTAGTTGTTTGTCTAGCAGAAAATTTCTAAAGTTGCTTACATGGCAAAGTTCAACATGCTTTAAAAATAAAAATAATAAAAAGTCAAACATATATGTTTGAATCAATAACAAATGAGGTGGACTAGTTCAAAACCTGGCCTCAAGTTGTTTATTTTTTTGACAAAGTAGAGCAAAACTGCTAATTTAAAAGAAAAAACAGAAGAAAGTTATAACAAACTAATTAGAATTGCAGCCTTGCTGCATTCATCAAATCTTCAAGCCACCTTGGCCTATCACTCCCCCTATGAAATAAGGAAACCCCCGGATTGATCCTGGCATAGGTGGCTAAGCCATCAGCCAAAAAATTTATGTCCCTTGGGCAGTACTTCAGTTCCACTTCAGGCTGCTCCAGCAGAAACTGTTTAATCAATTGTATATTGCTCTGAATCCTCTCACAGTTGGAGACAACTTCACTTCTGATCAAATGTAGGGCATGGAAGCAATAAATGTAGATGGCTTCAGTACTCCAGTTTCCAACACAACATTGTTCCATCCCCACCTTAATTGCTTGGATTTCAGCATGAATACTTGAGTTAGCCATACTATTGATGCAACCAGCCATGAGCAGAGTATCTTGTCCTATAATGACAACAAATCCTATACCACAATAAGAGGAATCATCAGTCCAAGCAACATCACATAATGTAGAAATAGAATTGTTATGAATTGAGCAATTGAAATACTCCCTGAAATGTCCCTGAATTCTCCAGAAATTCTCCTGAGTAATTGCTAAAGCCTGCTGGAAAATTTCTGCAGCTTGCAACCTTCTGTTATTAAAGATAATATCACATATGCTTTTCCAAATATACCAAGCACAGGTGGCTACTAATGCTTTAGTATAGCCTTGATTCATATTATTGTTTCCATTCACTCCAATAAGCCAGTCTCCAAAACATACATTGTTAATGCTATGGATATCACAGCCAGTGTGTTCAGAAACTGTTTGCCAGCAAATTTTAACTATGCGACAATTAACCATAAGATGAGTAATGCTTTCATTGGATAGACCACAGAAGTGGGCAGGGAGTTTGAGGCCCAAACCCCAAAGAGTACATGTATTCATAAGTAGGCAACTTTCTATGCATAAATCTCCATATAAAAGTTTTCACCCTTGGAGCCACAGTAAGTCTCCATATCAAATGCCAACCTTTCCATTTATCATTTTCAGTGGAATTTTTATGATTAAAATATCCATAAACTTCCCTGGAAATATTGACAATAGATCTAGAAGGGGACCAAACCCATTGGTTGTCCACTTCAGTATTGTAGATACCTCTACACAACCTACTCCAATCCAAAGAGGTTCCAAAGCAAGTTGATATATCATCTAGATTAAGCTTGTCATTAAATGAAATCTCAGCAATTGTTAAAGATTCAAAGGGAATATGCATGTTTATAGGAGTTGGTTTGAGATTAATTGGAATATCAAATAACCATGGATCTTCAAGAAAACTGATAGTGTTTGGATTGCCATTGCTAATCCAAAAATTTGCCTTCACTTGTTGAACAGTATTAAAAAGTTTTTTATAAAACCAAGAGACAGAATTAATGTTTAAATTGGTCCAAGGATTCAATTTGCCATACTTAAGTTGTGCAATTTGGACCCAAAACTTGTTTTCATTGTTTAGAAGTGATAAAATGTTCTTGGTCATTAGGGCAATTTTTGCAATTCTTAAGTTTCTAATTCCTAACCCTCCCTCAGACTTGTCAAGAGTAGTAGTAGACCATCCAATTGAATGTAAGGAGCCTCCAACATTACCACTAGACCATAAGAACTTCCTAGACATTTTAGATATCTGATCAATAACAGTGTCAGGGACAGGGTAGCAATATATAGCATATATTGGAATAGACATCAGTGAGGTATTCACAAGAATAGCTCTGCCCGCCAGGGATATGGAAGTAGCACACCATGATTTCAAATTGTTATTGGTTCTGTTAATCAAGGGCTCCCACTGATTGATAGGGACTCTTTTGGGTGAAATCAAGGCACCAAGATATTTGAAAGGAAAAGAACCAGTTGTCATTCCCAGGATATTAACAATTGAATTTCTAACTCTATTGTTGAACCAAGAGGGAAAATGTGCAGTGGATTTATTCAAATTCACTTTCTAGCCTGTCAGATATTTATAGAGATCCAGACACAAATTGCATTTCCTAGCCACAAACCTACTTGCCTTGGTGACCATAAGAGCATCATCAGCACATAGTAAGTGATTGAAATTACAATTTAATCTAGCATCAAAACCAGGTATAAGGTTCATGAGCATGGCATGATTGAATATAGCAGACAGATTCTGAGAAACCAGGAGAAATAGATATGGAGATAAAGGATCTTCTTGTCTAATTCCTCTAGAAGTGTTAATCCAACCAGTAGGTTGTCCATTAACTAGGAAGGAATAAGTAGGAGAGACTATGCATGCTTTAATCCAAGAAATCTAAATGTCAGGGAAGTTCATCTTATGGAGAGTGGCAAGGATGGCATTCCGTTCCAAGGCATCATATGCCTTTTCAATGTCCAATTTTAATATCATCCTAGGAAGGGTTCTAGTATCATATTCTAATAAATGAACAATTTCTTGTGTAGCAATAATATTATCAAAAGTGGATCTCTCCGCAAGAAAACCAGCTTGTTCAAGACCAATGAGCTTAGGCATAACCTTTTTCAGTCTGTTAGATAGTAATTTGGAAATAATTTTATAAGCCATATTGCATAAAGAAATGGGTCTGAATTCCTGGACCTTATTTGCTAATTCCTTTTTGTGAATTAGAACCACATAGGTCTTTCCCTAAGTTTTAGGTCGATGTGCTGTTTGGAAGAAATGATTAATTGCAAGAAATAGGGGTTCCTTAACAATATTATCCCAATAAAATAAATAGAATTCAACATTAAGACCATCAGGCCCAGGGCTATTAATTTCCTTTAGGCATATTCTTCAAAGTTTGGAATATTTCAACTATAGATACAGGTTTAGTAAGATGTATTTTATCATCTTCTGATATAGAAGGCAAATCAGGTGGGAACATCAAGATGAGCTCTTCTAGATTTTAGTTGACATGGCATAGTGCCACCCAGTTTAATCCTGTTTTTAAAAAAAATTTTAAAAAATTATTTTTGCCATGTCGTACTGCTGACGTGGCATACTGGGCACCACGTCAGGTAAATCTTGTTTTTAAAAATTTTAGTTTGCCACGTGGCACTTCTGACGTGGCATACTGGGTGCCACGTCAGCTAGATCCTGTTTTAAAAATTTTTAAAAATTTTATTTTGCCATGTGGCACTGCTGACGTGGCATATTAGGTGCCACGTGGCATGCCACGTCAGCTTGCCGTTAACGGTGTTAACGTGGGTGACTTGATTGAACGCAATTCTAAAGTTGGGGTATCCAATTGAAACTTTTTATAATTGGGTGACTCAAATAGGAGTACCGCAACAGTTGGGTGACTATTTAGATAATTTACCCTTATATTTATAGCAATTAGTTCTCATGCCTCCTTTTATTTCATATTCTACTCAGATGAAAACTATAATAAACTTGGATGGTCTTGTTAGCTGTGGAAAATGTATATCGGACAGACGTCTCGACACCGGTGTACTAGATGCGCAGTTGTTTGTCTGTTGTACCTGACACTAGTCCCAATGTAGGAACGACGGTGTCAGAGGAAAAGATGTCTTGGAACTACAAAGGTATGATGGGCAGCATGGTGTGGCATGGAGTGTTGCACAAGCTGCAGAAAGGTGCTTTGGGATTCGAGCCAAGGAGATAGAAAAGGGTTGATGTCCTCTTGGTGAGATAGACTGAAAGAACACAACTGAGAATCCAAGAGTGAACCAGAGCACTAGTAAGCAAGCAAGAAGAAGGAAGGAAGGAAACGTTGGAGGTGAATGACTTTGAAGCTCAACTGTGGTTTTGAGTTTATTTGCTTAAGCTTGTCTTAAGTTAAATATTCACTGATCTGTTTGTCTATTTCTATTGTAATCTTGAGTTTGGGCATCAACTCAAGAGTTATTTTATAGTTCTTGCTTGAGTTTTAGTGGATTCATTGTATCCCGGTGTCCCGTGGTTTTTTCCTCAATTTGTAGGGTTTCCACCTATATCTTGGTGTGCTGTCTCTTGTGATTGTTCTTTTAGTGTTCTTGGTGCCAGTTCTCACTGAGCTTACATCTCCTCCTCTGAGATCCCTCCTGTGCAAGTATGCAACAATAAGATGATACAAATTAAGTGTTTTAGCATCTATATATTATTGCAAGGCATCAAAGGGTTTTAGATTCCAGCTGCCGACCCTGCTTGAGAGATCCATTTATATTTATTTATGCCCAGTAAAACAAGATCCCAAGCGATTACCAGACAGAATTCCTAATCAACATTTTAGGGAAATTATACATAAACTTAAAGCAAACCAAATTCCCAGTAAAAAACCAAGCAATGTGTGCAACTGCTGTCAAATTGTGTGCCCACTAGTCCTCATGCAACCAAAGTCCCAAAACTACAAATAAGACCAGCAATAGAAGGCTTTTCACCAACTTAATTATCAATGCTTTGCAGTCTCACACACTGATCTGAGAGTGAATGAGATTGTAATCATTATTTCTATTTCAAGTTATTCGGTTTGCTTGAAGAACATTGAAATGTCTCAGGAACACGGCTAGCTGATGACTGGAGATCTGCAGAGAAGCGATATGGGCAATAATATACTGTAAGAGATTTTGATGAAATGAAGTTGTTGATTAGAATCAAAGAGATTATTTATATTTGAGAGCAGTGCTGTATGTAGTGCAGGAGGACTGATGATCACTTGTGTTTATTTTTTTTTTGATAAAACTGATTGATCACAACTTTTTTATTTATTTATTTATTATTATTTTATTTTTTTTGGTAATAAAAGTCTAAACATACTCTTTTATTCATTCAAAAGTTCATTCCTGAGTTTCTCCCTAAATCTAGATAACAATGCCATCAGATGGCTTGGCATTTCATCTTCTGCCATATATATCTCTTCTTCTCCAGTTGACTTGGCTCTCTTTGCCATTGCATCCGCAATAGAATTTTGTAGTCTTGAGATGTGATTTACATCCCAGGTTCCCAGTATTGACAGCAATGCTCTGCTTCTTGAAATGGTGTCTGCAGTCCTCCAGTCTTCATTCTCCTCTCCTTCTTTGAGCAATCTTGAGGCACTCAAATTATCAGTGTGTATTTGGACTTCTCGTACTTCCTGGTTAATTAGCTCCTCTAAGCCTTTGAGGATTGCCTTCATTTCCCCTTCAAATGCTGACCCGGCCTCCACCAGCTTTGATCCTGAATAACAAAATTACCTTCAGTAGTAAGGGCTATGTAGGCAATCCCAGTATTTTTTTTTTATTTTTTTTATTTTACTAACAGAGAGCTTGCACAGCAAGCTAGCTAAAAAAAACAGAAAGAAAACATAGCACATAAGCTACAAAAAGTTTTCAGAAGAGCAGCCCGGCTGCTGTAACTGATGATCACTTGTTGATGCATGGTCCTAATGCATCTCGCGCACCCCTCCCCGACACCATCTTCAAGTTCCCTCCCTCTCAACATCAAGGTATATACATATCTATAAAACACAAGATATACACAATAATATACTGATTTGTCTAACAAACACAAATGCAGCCATACCATTCAGAGAGACATAATTGAAGGGGATGCGAATGGACATTGAGAAGACTAGGTGTGAGAACTTCCAAGAGCTCTACATCTACTGTTACTATGTTACCGGAATGGTCAGTTTGATGAGCATGCCCGTAATTATGGGTATCTGCCCAAATTAAACTACTCTCATAACTCCATTCATATGGTTTATAGTTCGTATAGAATATAAAATATATTAATATGAAATAACAAAATAAAAAATAAATTCCTACTATAACATATTTATATGGAATATAGAATATATTAATATTTTAATATATATTATAATATATAATAATATATATAACTTTGAGCTTTCATTCTGAGTTTGATACAGTTGGGCTTTATTTAGCTTGAGATGAACTAGAAATTCAATCTCAAGCTTGAGTTTTTACTGAGCTAAACTTGGGTTATTCATGAATAGCTTGATCTTTTGACAATCCTTCCATGTGGAAAGGGGAAGAGGAGGAAGAAGAGACATAAGACATTTTTTACATAGAAGAACTTTTTCTTATCGGTAAGTTCCTTAGAGAAAATTCTATTAACTCTTTTAGATTTCTATTTATCTAAGGACTATATATAGATATGAAAATAGGGTTTTTGATTAATATAATTGATCGTAGAGTTTATTGACTATAATAGAGGGGTATATTAACAATTCTATAATGGTCATTTAGTAAAAAAAATTTATAGGGGTATATTATCAAACTCATTTTAGCCATTTTCCTTTATTGCATCATTGGATTGAGCTAAGTTAACTATATGGGTATATGAGGTAATTAAAAAAAGGTCTATTTGTAGAGGTATGCAAATAGTATCTTTTTTATATTTTTATAACTATGGTATGAACAACTCTCACCTCAATCAGGCAAAAGAGTCTTTAAAATCCCTAACTTACTGCTTGAGCATAGCCGTGCTTGCTCTGCACGCCGGTGTTCTTTAAACAAAGAATAACAGAGAATTTATACAAAGATGTGGAAAACCATCAGCATGCCCGTGCTCGAGCCAGTGCTCCAACACTGCACGCCCGTGTTCTGCGGCAGTTTGCTGCAGCTCATCAAACCGAGATGTACACGACCATCAGCACACCCGTGCTCGAGGCCGCGTTCTTCTGCACGCCCATGCTTCGCTTCAACTCGCCCGTGCTATGTTGCTGCTGTTGTAATGTTGTAATATTGATCTTACTCTAAGAGTTCTCTGCTTCTTTTAGACATCTGGGGTCCCAACAGAGGAGTCTCTAGTTTTGGGCATTCTTTTATGAAGTGCACTTCAAGACATGGCCACTCCATCAGCAATGTTGTGGGTTGATGGAAGGCAGCCATTTTGGGCAATTTTAAGAGTAAGAGATCTTTCAATCGGGGGAAAAAGCTTTGAGATCCATGCTGATGATCATCAACAACGGCACATGCATTGGTAGGTGTAGATGTAGATGTGGATGGAGATGCCCCCTCCTCCTGGTTTTCATTGGAGATCACCACTGCCGTCAATGAGTCACAATTATATATTTGGAGTGATGTCAACTGTTGCATGTGCTTTGCTTTCTTGGACCAAAAGAGATGAGTCAGTCTTGGACAATTAGTTACAACAAGATCACATAGGTTCTGGAAAATGCACATGCCTTGTAGAGGAGCATCGGGAGATGATGAAGAGATCATTTGGCTCATCTCCGAGCATTCACCGATATGAAGTTCCTTCAACTCTGGAAAAGGGTCTGCAGCCATCTCCATCTATCACATGATACGCAAGTCCACACCTCAACCCGCAATATGAGATATCCAATGTCATCAAGTTTGGTAGGCACTGGAATGGCTGTAATACACTCTCCAATTGAGGTAGCTCGGATAATTTGAGTTTTGTCAATCGAGGAAAAAAGCTGTGAGATCCATGATGATCAACAACCATACATGCAGTTGTAGATGAAGATGCCGCCTCCTCCTGGTTTTCATTGGAGATCACCACTGCCCTCAATGAGGGACAACCACTTATTGTAAGTGATGTCAACTGTTGCATTTGTTTTGCTTGCTTGGACCAAAAGAGATGAGTCAGTCTTAGACATCTAGCTACAACAAGCTCACTTAGGTTCTGGAATATGCACATGCCTTGTAGAGCATCAGGAGATGATGAAGAGATCATTTGGCTCATCTCCATGCATTCATAGATTTCAAGTTTCTGCAACTTTGGCAAAGAGTCTGCAGCCATCTCCATCTCATGATATGCAAGTCCACACCTCAACGAGCATTCTTGGATTTTCAATGTCATCAAGTTTGGTAGGCACTGGAATGGCTGTAATACACTCTCCAACTGAGGTAGCTTGGATAATTTGAGTTTTGTCAATCGAGGGAAAAAGCTGCACTGAGATCCATGATGATCATCGACAGCCATACATGCAGTTGTAGTAGTAGATGTAGATAATGTAGATGCAGATGCCGCCTCCTCCTGGTTTTCATTGGAGATCACCACTGCAGTCAATGTGGGACAACCACTTATTGTAAGTGATGTCAACTGTTGCATTTGTTTTGCTTGCTTGGACCAAAAGAGATGAGTCAGTCTTGGACATCTAGCTACAACAAGCTCACTTAGGTTCTGGAAGATGCGCATGCCTTGTAGAGCATCGGGAGACGATGAAGAGGTCATTTGGCTCATCTCCACGCATTCATAGATTTCAAGTTTCTCCAACTTTGGAAAAGGGTCTGCAGTCATCTCCATCTCATGATACGCAAGTCCACACCTCAACGGGCATTCTTGGATTTTCAATGTCATCAAGTTTGGTAGGCACTGGAATGGCTGTAATACACTCTCCAACTGAGGTAGATTGGATAAATTGAGATCTACTAGCTTTGGGAGCAGTTGGGTCATGGCCATGTGTTTGTGATCATATGGGAACAGATGCAACATCGCCTCGCAATGTCTCACTTCTAGTTTCTCCAGTTGATGCATACTCTGCCACACTTTGGATGGAAATAGCCTCACCAATTTGGGACAGTTTTTTACATCCATAATCTTCAAATGGAACATTAACGGCTCATCACCTAAAGAGGTCAAATTTAGGCAGTCTGAAACCTTAAGCCTCGTCAAATTGTGAAACATATGTGGTGGGATGTCACACTTGCTGGAAATGACTTCATTTTCCTGGCAATATACCAATGCCAACCTTCTTATTTTTTCAAGAAGCACCTTTAATGAGGGAGAAAAGTGCTTTGTTCTTTTCAGGTGCAGAGATCCATTTTTAAATAACAAACAATTACAGAGTGATGGAGGAAAACAGATTTGGCACTCTTGAAGCTTAGTCCATGATCTAGATGGTCCCATGTCTTTTGACAAGGAATCATTTGATTTCACAACACCATCCAAGATATGCAGGTGAGTCAGGAACCTCAAGCTTGCCAACTCTGCTAAGCATCCTTCATACTTTGCCATGTGTAGTACTTCTAGCCTGTAACATCCTCGCAACACATTAGATAAATAAGATGAAAGGGCAGTAGTATCCTTCAAAATAAGTATTTTGAGCATCTTAAGCTCATTAATCGGAGATATATCTTCTAACTTCACGCATCCTTGCAGGTTCAGTACTCTTAGACTAGTCAGACAAGAGAGTGATTCAGGTAGGCATGAAATTTGTGTATAACTAAGGTCAAGAACCTTGAGAGCTCTCATATGTTGGAAAAACTGTTCTGGGATATTTGGCAACTCCAAATTATGCCTCAGTATCAATGTCTCAAGCTTCCTGCAGTTTTTTGGATCAGATGGAAAGCCAACAATTTTATTAGACATGAGAGAAAGCTGTCGGCAATTTTGCAGCTTCGTATCACTATTTCTTGGCCACTCTACCAAGCCTTGCCTTGCTCTCACAAAGAACCCATGATCTCTCTCACCAATCCATATCGCCACATACCTCACAACATCATGCATTCTTACAGTACTTTTCCTCGAACCCTGAAGAAGCAAGCAAGAAGCCTTTAGCTGATCCATCAGTACATGCACTCTGTCCTGTGCTTCTTGTAGACTTTCAACATCCTCCAAGAGCCCACCTCCAACCAACACGTGCATCAAATCTTTCTCCTTGATGTCATAATCTTCAGGGTAGAGACAGCAGTGCAGGAAGCACCACTTGGCCGCCTCACTCTCCAAGAAGTTGTAGCTCAGTTCAATGGATTCACAAACCTTGTTACTCACACCCGGGAGATCTGGCGCCATTGTTGACTTCTTTAGCTGATTCAGCATTGTCTTCCAAACCTTAAGCTCCTTGCCCTTCAGCGCTGTGCCAAGAACCACCAGTGCAAGCGGCAGACCGGCACACTGTTTGGCCACATTCCATGCCACTTCCTTCATTGTCGGAGACTGAACCACATTAATCTCTGCTCTGCTATTGAATAGTGACCATGATTCTTCATTTGACAATGTCCTCAACTCAACCTTCTTTTGGCACCCCATTTGATTGCAAACATCTTTACTTCTTGTTGTGATCACCACTCTGCAGGTACCCAGCTTGTTGTAATTCCGATCTGGAATTCTCACTTTGGAGAGCTCCAACATGTCCCACAAGTCATATAATACCACCAATACTCTATTTCCCTCTTTGCCCATTAATCGTTCTTCAATCTTACCAGCCCCCACTTGGACAGTAGTCTTGTCGTCAAGTTGCAAACTCAAGCTTTGAGCCATATCACTTTGAATTTTCTTCACATCCAAGTTCTGGGACACAGTAACCATCACCACCTCAGTGAAAAGGCCATCCTTCTTAGCTTTGTTTGCAGCTTCCTTCACTAATGTGGTCTTTCCTATCCCCCCCAAACCATAAACACCGATCATGTGCACAGCTTCATCCTTCAAGGCATCCAGTATTTCATTCAAACATGACTCCCTTGATTCGAACATGGCATAACCTTCATAATTAACTAACAGTGAGCCAGTAGTACTTGGGGGAGGGGGGCTGTGAGACACTCCATTGAAGTCTCGTTCTTGCTGACGGAGTTTATCAATGAATTGTATTTGATCCGCAGCTTGCCTACCAAGTCTATGGTGCAAGCTAAAGTGAAGAGAGCTGTGGCTATTCTCAGCTGAAGCTCTGATTTTCATCACCTCTTTTTTCACTTTCATCACATTATCTAACCATGTTTCAACTTCAAACTTAACTTCTTCAAGTCTTTCACGATAAGCTGTATCTACCTGTCGTTCCACATCCTTCCAGATTGGATCGAGTTCACCAAATTTTTTCTCCATTTCGTTAATATTACGTTTGTAGAAAATGAGGCAGCCAAGGTGGTGTTTCATAAAGCCCCATGCATGCTCTCCAACCAGACCCACGACTTTGTTCGCCAATTCCGACGCCATTCTCTGAGAATCATGCATGCATGGAGAGAGTAATGAATGTTATATTATTGCAGAACAAACTAGATTGGTTTGATCATCTGCAATCTAAATCCAACTAAGATTATTTTAGTCATGTGATCTAACTTTTCTGATTAATATAAAAAGTTAAAGATATATACAAGTTTTGTTCTAATACTAAACTTCTACTGCATGCCCACTGAGTCGTTAAACTCTAAAAGTGATTTATTTTGAGCATGCACTTAATAAAGGAACAGAAGTCACAGTCAATCACAGGGAACACTATATATATATATATATTTAAATAAATATCAAATGGATTATATACGGATGAGATGTGTACATAATGCCTCGTCAGTGCAACTTGAGATTGGTGATAAAAATGCTAAAATAATTTTGAAAAGATTGATTAAAAAAATATCAAATAAATCTTCTCTTTTTTTTTTTAAGAAAGTGGATAAATCATATTTATTTATTAAATTAATAGGAGTTCAAAACATTACTCATACAGAGAGATATAAAAAAGAAGCTTCCCCTATTTGAGGATCAAATAAATCTTCATGCCACAATTGTATAATAACCCTAATTTATGAAGTTTCCATTTATATAGTAGTTTACTTGTAAAACTTTAGGGGGCTTTTACTAAAGTGATAATAAACTTGTTCATAGCCGCCATTAACATAGAAGCGGGGCTATAAACTGGCCAAGTTTGATCGAGCTAAGCCCAAGTCAAATTGATCAGGTCTAAACTAGCTCGAATAGGTTTGGTTGAGCTCAAATTAAAATAAAATCGATTTAATTTCAAGCTCGAATACAACTCAATTTATTTTAAAATTAAAAGTGCACAGTCTATATATACTTCTATGTCATACAAAATATAATTTATATAATATTATCAATAAATAAATTTCTATTTTATAATATTTAATTCAAATAATATAATAAAAATAAAATTTCTACTATGACATATTATATGAAATATATAATATTTTAATATATTACGAGGGGACCTGGGCCTGATGACTCACCTCCAAGCCAGGGATTTTTAGTAGTGACGATGATATCGCCGGTGCCAGCGTCCCCGGCTGCTTGTTTGCAACGGGGGAAGTGGGTCGGGGACGCTTCGGTGAACGCTCCCGAGGAGTTGGGGTGGTCTCTCGAACCCTCTTCTTCGGCCGGCTTGACTCCCCGGTAGAGTACTGTTTCTTGTTCTTCAAAGACTCCACGGCCGAATGTTTGTCCTTGTTTGATGAGCTCGGATGAGCAGGCACGGCCGCACGGGCCCATCCAGGAGATTTGTTAATGGGGCTGTCTCGGTCCATCGCGTCACTTGCAAATCCACAATATCTAAGTCAATAACAGATCAAATTTTCTCCCTCCTAAAAACTGAGGCCCCGTTTGGTTGGCGGATTGGGAATGAGAATGGGTATGGGAATGGGAATGAGATGAGAGGGAATTGAAGGTATGGGAATGAAAACTGTGTTTGGTTGGAAGGGTTTGGAATGGTAGTTTATTGGGAATGAGAAAAGTAAAAGAAGAAATATGTGAAAGAATGACTCTTATGCCCCTCATATATATAAATATTATTATAGCCTCAATAATGAGAGATGGTTAAATGGCAACTATTTTTTTAAATATTTAAATATGATAATTAATTGATAAATATTTAAATAAATATTTTTTAATATTCAATAATTTTTTATTTTAAATAAATACTTGATTTTAATATTTAATGTTTTTTTTGTTAATAGGACGATCAAATTGTAACAGTTACAACTTTTGGTTAAAACTAACCCAATTATTAAATTATTTTAAGGTTTTTCAAAGATTTTTTAACCAATTATTAATATTTTTTTTAATCCATACAAAATTAAGCATGATATAAAAATTATTATATACAAAAGCATTGGAATATATTATAAGGTTGAGTTACAAATGGCATCAACATTATAAGGTTGTGTTCCATAAAATAAAAACAAAAAGCTACTATCACCCCCTTATATTATAAGGTTGGGTTGCAATGCAAATTATTAGTAGCCCTGAATTAAAATTGAATAACAAATGTTTGCAACAATATAACTGCAACAACAATAAAATAACTGCAACAACAATAACTATTCAAATAACTATTCAAATAACAATAATATAACTGCAAATTAAACAATTGTAGGAATGCATCTAAACATGACAAACTCAAACCTGAACATCATCAATATAACTGAAACAACAATAACCTAACATTCAAATGTTTGCATCAATATAACTGCAACAACAGCAGACCTAACATTCATGATTGTTCATGTTCATACATTGGAAACTACCATCATCAGTTTAGAAGAATTCATTGGAGACAACAAAACCACATACAAAATAACCTAACATCATCAGTTCCAATGACTGAAACCACAACATTACATACAAGGTGGACTAAATGAGAACCTTGTTAAAAGCACACGACAGAAACGCAGCTTTTTGTTGTTTGGCAAGCTCAGTAAAATTTTCACTTGATCATCATCTTTTCCCAAGACCTGTAAGATGAACATTGCCTCATCTATAGAAAGACCTTCAATCTCAAAAATTACTTGAGATAATAAATTTTTCCTTTCCTCAATGGCCTTCTCACGAGCTTCAACAGCCTTCTCAAGATCGTCAATGGCCTTCTCACGGGCTTCAATGGCCTTCTCACGAGCTTCTTTACGAGCCTCTGCACGAAAAGCAACTTCAGCCATGGTCTTAAATCCTGGACCAACCAATTCCACAAAATTCTGAAAAGTTTGGGATATTTTCTCCATCGATGGATCCACAAGGCTTTTCTTTTTTCAACGTGCTCTTGAGGTACTTGCCTCTGAATCCATAGGAGATGGAGGCTGAGTAAGTTCTTGCGTAGGCATAGAAATGTCCTCACTTGGCACTTGAAAGAAGCCCGTGTCATCGTCCAAGGTGATGTTCTCATTTAGATACTGCTCTGCATCATCTCCAATATCCCCTCTTGCACCGCCATGCGCTCTATCTCTTGCAAATACTGGGGCAAGGTCATTGAAAAAATTAAAAACTTTTCCATGAAGCCACTTGCTTCCTTATGGTTCTGAAAAGAGCCACAAAAAAAAAATAAAGTTAGTTAAACATCAAATGAAGGTTATTGCATAATTCGCATAATAAGAAAATAAAAATAGGTATACGTACCTTAACATACTCATCATATGCACTTTTCTCACATTCAATAGTACACTTCTCGTTGTTCCAAGTAAAACCACTAATTTGTAGTATATCGGCGATTGCACTAGTCTTACTTCTAAATAATTTTACCCCAGACTCGATGTTGGGAACAGCCTTCAATGTGCTCATAGGTATCTTTTCCTTCACCATTCTTTCCAACTGGGTAAGATATCCATTTTTAAACCCATTTTCGGCTCGCCACACTGGATTTGCACTTAACTCAATTAAGGCATCAATAAGTGCTCTATCTTCTTCATGGGTCCAATAGTGTTTGTTTTGACCCCTACCCCTAATTGTTTGTGATTATGATTCCATACTGGATAAAAAAAGATCATATGTTAATTCATGCGAGAGAGATATTCATCAAGCAGTATATCAAAATGCTCATGCAAACATTGTCAGAAAACAGCTCAGAAAAACAGGAATTGAAAAAGCAAAGCAAATTATGTTACTGAAAAACAGGAACTGAAAAAGCTCAGAAAACAGATTAGAAAAACAGTAAGATTCAGACACTCTTTGAATTGAATGAAAAATCTAGCATCTTTAGATTTCTCACTAGTAAGAAAGAAAGTAAGAAAGCAAAAGATAAAAATGAGATCAGACTAAAAGAAATCACATCAAAAACAAAACTTGAACCAAAAATAATAAATAAAAAATCAATGTCAACACAATCAGACTGCAGGGAGAAAAGAACTCCAAAACATAAGACGGGATCCACTAAGAAGAGTCAAACAAAAAAAAAAATTTTGATTTCTCACTACAACAAAGGGAATTTGAATTTCTTGACATGTCCTATACAGCATATTTCTCAACTTAAAATCTTATACACTCCAATCAGTTAAAATTTAGTGCAAATATCAGCTTTCCGAAACCAAAAAAAAAAAAAAAAGAAAGAAGGGAAATATAAAATATTTATCTAATCACTCGATTAGAGCCTGCTAATCCTCTCTTCAACTTACAAAATTCTAAACTAAACCAGCTATCAAAGTTCATCTATTTCATGATCTAAAAAGCCACTCTTTCTCTCAACCAGAAAAAATCTAGAAGAAACAATAATAAATAACCCACTCTTGCTCTCTACCAGAAACAGTCTAAGGATGATGATAGAGTATGAAACTTGAGCACAGGGAATGAAACCCCATAAATAAATGTTAATAAAAACATAAAACAAAGCCTTTCAGGTAGCCCAGTAAACAAATAAAACTTTCCAGGATGTCAAGTCTTGACAGAGTTGAAACTAGTGAAAGGTATTCATCCATGCAACAGATCCCCCTTTTAATAACATGTAGAATCCCAACAAACAATCCTCCAGTCTAATGGTCTCCTTAAATTTACAAGCAATTTCCAGATCCATCCAACAAAAATGCAAACATGGTCATACGAACCTCATGTTGTTGATCTTGAAATAATGTTGCATCTAAAGGGTTGTGATGTAACTAAAACCTGTGTAAGATAACCAAACTCCTACGAAGTAACAAGTCAAACAATGCCATTACAATTCTGACCGACAAGTTTATGTGTAAGATTTGTAATACATCAAGCTACAACCGAACTTGGTACTTTCACCACAAATTCAGTAATACATCAATCTTTAGATGAAATTCTTTGTAGTGAGAAATAATGTTGGTTTTCACATGCTGTCTTGCACATGTGTTTCCTAAGTAACAGATTTGTTCATCACATTAGCTCCCAAATGTTCATCACAAACTTGTTCATACAAAGCAAAGCCATGGTCTTAATTTGTCCACACTTAAACAAACAGTATCAATAATTTGGAAAGAAAACATCAGTTTAATAAAACCATACATACTTCAACACTAAGAAAGATAAAGGTTTCAAAAGAAAACCATAATACAAATGTTTCTTAACGGCTTTCAAATAACACAATCAACTTCACCGAAAATTATTAAATATGTTTTCGGCCATGTTGAGCCTAAATTGTGTCCACTCGTCAGTTGGCTCAATAGTTGTAATGTTGTCGACATCATCTTGTGGGCCTTCCTCTTGGGGTAGATCGTCAACATCATCTTCTGCAGGGTCATCTACCATATTTCTTCTGATGAAATTATGGAGTAGACAACATGCATTAATGATTCGCCGTTGGGTGTTTATGTTGTAAAAACTAGGACTAGATAAAATTTTCCACCGAATTTTCAGAAGACCAAATGTCCTCTCAATCACATTTCTTGCACTAGCATGCTTCATGTTGAACAATTCTTGAGGTGTTCGTGGTTGATGCCCATCGGCCCAAGAACTTAAATGATAGCGTTGTCCTCGAAAAGGGGCAAGAAAACCAGGACAATTTGCATACCCGGCATCCACTAAGTAATAGAAACCTGGTACATTGTCAAACATTTCTTATTATTTAACGGTTTAAAGGATATTTATTCATAAGATCTATAGAAACGCTAAAAACACCTTTTTAATTACCTTCTGGAACCTTCAATCCGTTACGCTTTGTTACGGCATCCCTAAGGACCCTACCGTCATGAGCAGAACCTTCCCATCCAGATAAAACGTAGATAAATTGCATGTCTTGACTACAAACGGCGAGAACATTGGTAGTTATATCAGATTTTCTTGATCTATATCGTGGTCGATCAACTTTGGGCACATTCACCCGAATATGTGTCTCATCTAATGCGCCAAGACAATTCTACATTGAATAAACAATGAATTAGTAGTTATATTCAATAATAATGTCGGATCATTTGGACTTAGAATATTACCTTAAACCACTTCCACCTATAATCATTTGAATCTTCCGATACAGGTTCTGGCATCTTTAAAAGAACAGAGTGGCAAAGAATAACAGACTTTAACACAGCATGGAAATGTCTACTAACTGTCTCGCCTGATCGCATAAAGTCAAATTTGATTACTCTATTCTTGACGTAGTGTGCTAAAATGTTTAAGAACATTGCGGTCATCTCCTCGACACTAAGATAATTGTGCCTCAGAACCCACCGGGTTGTAGTTAACAATTGGCACAAATTATGAAAGCAACGCCGATCCATGCGTAGTTTGTCAATGCATTTGGTTTCATTTTCATAAACCAAGCGGTGGAGGTACTCTTGTTGCTTCATAAGGCCTCATCGATGTTGACATAATCTCACGTTGAACCATTCGTTTTCTAACATTTTGGTGTTTCTTTGCATATATAGTGATCATGACGCTTAGTACATAAAAGTAGCACATGATCATTGCGAAATATACCCGAAGCTCTTTAATCTTGGTCATATTATCAATCTCTAAATAAACAAAAAAACACATATATGAATTCTTAAGATGAATGATCCATACATTTGTAAAGAACTAAAAAAGTGTACACAAAAAATACAATAGTGATGACAAAGGGAATCATTAACAAAGGGACAGATTTTGAGCAACTAGTGAATGCTCATGAATATAACAAAGGGAAAGGATCAAGAAACTTCAAGAATATAACAAAGATATTTTCATCCACGCATGAAATCATCTCATTTCAAACTTCTTTAAAGACAACATAGAACAATCATTAAATAAAAAAAAAGGCATCTGTTGCCAATAACCCAAAAAAAAAAAATCAGGATAAAAAAAAGAAAAGACACTCATTGACCATAACAAAGAAAAAAAAACTCAAAATCATGGGAGGAGGGGGTGGACATGAATGAAGGTATGGGGTTTACTGTTGCCAAAGCTTAAACCCTTGGAGGCTATGATAAAACCAAGGGAGGACATGGCCGACAGTCACCTTCTCTTCGACTTTGATTTCCTATGTTGTGATTAATTAAGCCTTTGTTTTACTTGAGTATACTTCTTGATTTGAATAAAATATGCATCATATGTGATGTTATTTCGTAGTCCCGTTCTCGATGCTAGACATACATGGTGGCTAAGGTGATCAGTCTGATGGGAACCATTATAGTAATTTGTATGTACTTGCTTTAATTTGTCTTGATAAATATATTGATCCATCATAGTTTGTATGCTAGAGATACTAGTATTTATAGCCAAAAAATTAGATATTTTTCGTAATATGGAAGAGCATCCATTTTGTGAAGTGCACCTTCATCATATATATATTGTAATGAATTTTTTTTTCTCTACATGTAAATGCGCTGAAATTACACAAATATGAAGGTTAAATTCAGGTTTCAAACAATTCAATGATTCACTGCACATATATATACAAGAGTTGAGGTGATAGTGCTTTAACAGTATGACATAACAACCAAAATTCAGTAGAATTATCCACAAAAGTCAAGACCAAAATTCAGTAGAATCAAGAGCACACAATACACAAGATGGGAAACAACACCAGATGGTCCTTATGCATCAGATCCGCAGGAAAATAAACTAAGAAAAATACACAAGCAAGAAGGAAGAAGCAAACTGGGAAAAAAACTGGGAAAAAATGAATTCTTGAGTGGATCCAACAATGAAGATGCCCAAAAAACATTGGATCCAAGATCCAACAACCAGCACATGGCAACAACAAAAAAAAAACAGTGATTTTGAGAGTATTACCTCAAAGAGAAATTTTTGGAGGGCAGAGCACGGAGAGAGAGGCCGCAGCGGTGGACTCGGGAGCCGGAGAGCGGTGGACTCGGGAGCCGGTGAACAGAGAGAGATGTTGGAGCGGCGATGAAGTCAAGTTTGGGAGACCGGAGGGAGGACGAAGAGATGGAGTAGGGTTCACGCGGTGAGAGAAAGCAAGGAGAGGCTGGAGAATTACTTTTCAAGGGCAAACAAGTCTTTTCTAGATCCGGGAATGAGTATTCCGCCCGATTTGGGCGGAATCCCAATCCTTTGGTTTGAGGAATCAAACTCCTCTCTCCATTCCCACTCCTTACCATCCAAACAAAAGAATGACCAATGTAAGGATTCACTTCCATTCCTTGGCATTCCATTCCTGCCAACCAAATGGGGCGAGTGTAATAAAATATAGAGAGCAACATGTAAAACTGATTGCACAGAAAAAAATAAACAATACAAGCTATAAAAAGACTATTGGTTTACAAGATCACGCAAAGTCCTTCCAATTCTAATAAAATGTGGAATTAAAACTAGAATAATAATTTAAACTAAGAAATGAATACCTGATTATTTTATCAAATGCCTGCTGCTGCCACTGATTACTATTGCACAGGTGATGAGAGAGAAAAGACTGGTGGACTCAAGAAGGGGATTTTTAATGGATAAGGCATCTCTTTACATCCCCCTCTTCTCTGCCACGATGTGGCCATAATTAGTCTAGTGTGGGCCCAAGGAAGACTTTGGCAACCGCGCGCGCCCAAAAAGACTTATTAATTAGTTTAACAGGTTTGTAATGCAAAACTAAGAATTCTTTATCATACATTGATCTATATAGTGAGTTATATATACTTTCTAATGCATTTACATGTGTGAATGGTTTGACGGGAAGTAATGTTCACTGGAAGCTGTGTCATTCTAATTCCACGTTGGAGGATTATTCCATTGCCAAATCTGTTTAAAGTAAAGCAAATCGATGGAATAAAGGGATAAAAATATTGATAGATGACCAAACTATTCTATATTTCACTTTAGATATCAAATTTTAATTTATATTTTTTAGTCACATTTTTTCTATATAATTTCAGTGGGAGGGTATTCAAAGAAAATCAATGAAAATTATCTGACATAACCACCGAAGTAACCATGTAAAAGATATTACCAGTAAAACAAGGCCGATGAGAGAAAAATTGAATACCGAAGGAAGTCCACATAAAAGCAAGTCCACATAAGCAAGAAACAAGTCACCCGTTGAGTGGACTTGCTTTGGTGTTCAATTTTTTCCTCATTGGCCTTATTTTACTCAGAATATCTTCCATGTTGCTAATCTGACGGCTATGTTAATCTGACGGCTATGTCAGATAATTTTTACCGATTTTCTTCGAGTACCCTCCCGTTAAGATTAAATAAAAGAAGTGTAACAAAAAATATACAAATTGAAGTTTGATACCCAAAGTAAAACAATGGCATAATTTGATGATCTCTCAAGATTTTTAAGATTTTGGGTCAATCCGGCAAGATTTTGGGTCAATCCGGCCCATACCTAGGGCATGCACTATGCCAAAGCTCGGCCTTGCATTAGGCACGACCTAGTTGAGTTGTATCGTCCCACCAACCCCTTTATTGTTAAAAAATATTTAAAAACTAATTAAAATCATTAATTTTATGAAAATTATAAAAAATTATAAAAAATTATAAAAATATTGGAAAAGCATTGCACATGTAAATTTTAAAATTCATATAAAATAGTTAAAACTAACAACTATATATAATTGGTGAAAAATTGTATTACAAAATTTTGAAAGGAACATAAATTGCATCAATTATATCCAAATAGAAATTATATCCTAATTAGAAAATTGGTGTGTTGTTATAGATTTTTCATATATTTTTTTTATCTAAAATATCTTTAGAAGATGGTTGTTTATATTTATTTTTAGGGTAAACTACTCGGATAGTCACTAAATTATAGGGTATATCCTATTTTGATCATTCAATTTAAAAAAAAAATTCAATTTAATCACTTAACTTATTATATTCATCCAATTAAGTTACTGAAACCTACGGCGTTAACGGTTGTTTGACGTGGCAAGCCACATCACCTCTTCTTCCCTTTTATTATTCCTCCTCTTCTATAGATCTCGTTTCACATTCTGACCATCCTCGCGACCACCTTGGCCTCCGTTGTGGTCTATGACTACCTGTTCTAGGTGGGGGTGGTGGGGCTGCCCGTGACCGGCAAGGTCCCGGTGCTGATGGGGTGCAACATGGTGTGCAACCTTGGAGTGTTGCTACTCCACTTATGTAGAGGTGGTTGCAATGGGGACCCTCGAGTTCAAATGGAGGAGGCCGAAGAGCTAGTGAGATCTCGTACAACATCATGATGGCGTCATTGATGATGGTGGCGGTCATGGCGGTGATAGTGGTAGTTGCAGAGGCCGGAGATCGATCGTGTTGAGCACCGCACCAACTCATCGACTCTGAAGTGCATCTTGTGCAGACAAAAGAGTCCATGTTGGAACTACTCATTGTCCCTATAGTTTGCCACCAATCCACATAGAAGAAAGATGAGATAGTCTTAATCAGAGAGAGAGAGAGAGAGAGAGAGGTAAGTAGGAGCGTAGGAGCATCTCTCTCTCTTTGTCGTTTATAAAGCCATCAATGAACTATTGGTTTGTGCTAATCCTTGTTGATGAACAACCAATATCTAAACCACAAACAATGCATATATGAATGAAAAAAATAAGAACCAAAGTTCTTTTCCTTCAGACCAACCAAAGTAAACAGATAAAGCATTGTATTCATGAATGTGCTTTACATGAAAAGAGCTAATAGGAACATGCAAGACCCGATCCCTCGACAAAGACCAAGCCAATCAAACTACAAACCCTTTTACTTCTAGACTTCTCTTTTCACTCTCAAGCATGCACGGCTTCTTTGATCTTTACTTCAAGGGTATGGAGTGAAATGAGAATTCCTCTTGCAAAAAGTATAGACTAGCTTTGCATGTATGTTTTACTTTCCATTAAAGTAACTATCCAAGAGAAGCCAGTGTTCTCTCACACAATGTTTCAGAAGCATAGAAATCCCAAAAGACGAGCTCATGTAGTATGTATACATATATATTGAAAGAAATTTGTTTTATATCATATAATAAATGCATAAAAAAGATATAAGTGAATGGGGATTCATAAGGTGGTGGTGCCCAACATCTTAGCGATGTACGAGATCCCATTCACTCTTCGGTCTCCTCCATTCGAACTCAGAGTCCCTAAGCATTGATGTCATTGTAACCCCCTCTGCACAAGGAGCAACAACACTCCATGGTGGCACGCCACGTTGCACCTCATTAGCGCCACCTTGCAGCCCAGCACCACCGGAACATTGTAGGCCATTGGCAGCCCCACCACCCCCACCCAGAACCAGTAGTCATAGACCACGAGGAGGCGAAGGTGGTGGCAAGGATGGCTATAATGTGAAACAAGATATGTAGAAAAGGAGGAATAAAAAAGGGAAGAAGAGATGACTTGGTTTTGTCATGTCAGCCTGCAGTTAACGTCGTGGCTCTTAGCGACCCAATTGGACAAACATAACAAGTTAAGTGACCAAATTGAAATTTTTTAAAGTTGAGTGACCAAAATAGGATATACCTTATAGTTAAGTGACTATCCAAGTAGTTTACCATTGTTTTTAAGATAAGAGTGTAATTTTTAATAAATGATATCGTACCCTCAAAACTAGTCATTTTATAATAAATTTGTCTTTTATTTTAAAAATATTATTAAAATATGAAAAAGAAAATAAAAGAAAAACATTGCATCCATAACTAGAGGGGGCATGGGGCGACTTTTGCCCCGACCCTGCCCATAAACGGCCTGACAAAATCTAGCGGGTCAGTCGACTTTATAGCCAGGCCGGTAACCTGTGATCAACCCTCATTGTAGCGGGTTCGGTTACGAGTTGGGATTTTCCCAACCCATGACACGTCGGGTTGACCCGACAAGTTTCTAGGTCAACCTGTGACCTGACAACCCAGCGGGTTGATCCAGCAAACCCGCTCTATGCCCAAATTAGGCAACCCAAGGAAAACCGACGGGTCAGCCAGTGAATCGACGAGTTACGACCCGACCTGTCGATTTTAGGGTGGCCCAGGTTGAGTTTAGGTCACTCGAAGGTGGCCCGTGCCCGTGACCCGACGGGCCTGTCGGATCAACCCAACCCAATGGCCAGTTCTTGGTTGGACCCGATTAACCGGCCCGTGCCCCCCACTAGCCATAACTATGTATATGAAAAAGGGATTTTTATTTGGCATTTCTAATATAAACAATAAAATTGAGGGACTTGAATATAAATACAAAAAGTTTAGAAGGTTTTTGGAAATAATAATCTGATTATTGATATATAACTATGTGAATAATAGAGCTAATTAGAAATATTGAAAATTTAAAAAAAATGATGAAAAATTGAATTTAAGGTGTTTTAATAATATGAAAATTAGAAAAAGATTAAGGGACTCTAATATAAATACAAAATGTTTAGGGTGTTTTATGCAATTCACTGGATCATAACGAATGAAACGCATCTCCATCGTTCGCTAAAACCCTTCTCTCACCCGCGATGCTTCTCCGCTCCCTCCTCCGTTCCGCCGCCACCGCCGGCGGTGCCGTCGCCGAACGGGTGCGAAGCCCCATTGCGGCCTTGATTGTCCCCACGGATACGACGTCGAGGACTTTCGCGAAGGCTGCTGGCGGCAAGGCCAAGACAACCACGAAGGGCAAGGTCAAGGTTAAGGACTCCCGCTCCGGTCCGGCCGATGACGCAGCTGAATCCTCCTCAATGGACAACATCAACGCGGAGTTTGAGCTCGCGACTGATCCCCTCCCCGTCGTCTATGACCCGCTGCTCGACGTTGGCCCCGGCGGTCGGCCCCTCTTCTCCCGCGTCGATTCCTTGTCCCGAATTTCCCACCGTGATGCCCCAACTTACGTTGATTTCAGGTGCTGAGCCTTCGGGGAAGGGAGGGATTTCTCTTTGTTTGGTTGGTTTGATCAGTGTTACGATGTTTTGAGGTTTATGTTTTTTAGTTTGGAGGAGTGGAAGGCAATGCTGCCGGAAGGACTTCCCGCGGGGATGATGAAGGAGTTCGAGGAGACCCGGCGCTGTGCAGTGATGGTCAGACAGAGGTTCCTTGATCTCCGGGATAATTTTCGCAGGATTGTGGATCCGCCCATGGGGGTTAGCAACAAAAGTACTATTTTCCACTCATTTTAATCTTTGGTTTGTTTTTCTCTTTTGTAGGTGATATGAGAACTATGGGTGCATATATAATCAGTTGTTGTGTGGCTTTCATGAGACCAATTTTAAGGAAAAAGTTGTGAATTGTGTGCATGAAATTGAATCATATCTCGTGTCTAGCAGATCTGAAATGTTTGAAGAGTCATTTATCAGATGTATAGTCATGTTAAGTCTGTGAGGATGAAACCTTACTATTATATATTCAGGTTCAATGTTCCAAGGAATTATGCTTAGAAGAAACGAATTTGTAGCATGGTGTATTTGAATGTGTGTTAATTGTGGATTCCAAGAAATGAAGCTTTCTAGTTTGTGCATTGGCTGTTGTCCCAAAGACTTGATGTAGCTTATTTGACTGATGTTATGTTGAAATTTAGTTTTCTTTCGTGAGATATTGAGGGATCCTAATTTTGTGGAAGGGTTGTTTTACAGCTTAGGGGAGACTTCTGTTTGAGTGATTAGATAAGGACACTAGTGCATCTTCATCAATTAATGGTGATATATGGACTTTATATATAATAATTGAGAGTTGGAAATGGTTTTACTTTTTCTTAAAGTATGTGTGTGTGTGTGTGTTTAGTAATCATTATTTGATACAAGAAAGGTAAGACTTGTATATGTATGCATGGATAGTTTACTATTTTCATGTTTTTTTAATGTGGAATTCTCTAGTTGTAGCTTGTGTTACATATTGCTCAAGATGTTTCTTAGAAGCTGGGTGTATATGCCGTTATGATTTTGTTTGATGGTTTGAATGTTGAAGGCAACCTAGTCTTGGTTATGCAGGTCTGAAAGTTCAGAAACAAATAGTCTTGGATGGTCCTGTTAGCTGTGGAAAAAGCATTGCACTTGCTATGCTTGTTCATTGGGCTCGTAGTGAAGGTTGGCTGGTCTTTTATGTTCCTAAAGGTAGGGAGTGGACCCATGGAGGATTCTTTTATAGAAATCCACATAACAATCTTTGGGACACTCCTGTCCAAGCTGCAAAAATTCTCCAGGTATAAACTCCCCACTTTAAAGAAAGTGGTTTATTTACCTATTTTTGATAATGGTATTTATTCTTTATTGTGCGCAAAGAATTTTCTATAATACAAGTAATAAAGATCTTATTGCTTTTCACTGTGTTTATGCACAATTTTTGCAATATTGGGATACCTATATTCATACTTGAATAGTGCTGATGATCAGTTTGGAATCTGTCATTATATTTGGGAATGAAGTTATTTATTATTGATCTCATCAGTTCGATATGCTGCAGAGTATGATAGTTTGAGCATTTTTGCATGTATGTATCATGTATAAAAGTAGTGCACATATCAGTTTTTTATGTATTTTTAATTCAGCAATTTTCTGAAGTAGCATTAACAATTTAGGAAACTTACTCCTCTTGTTTATTTCTAGTAAAGGTACTGAAATTTAGAACTAATGAATACTAACCCCTGCTTATCAAGTTCATTCAATTAAACTTCACATTCTGGAGCTTTCCTCTTTTTTGCTGATTTTGATGTATGGTATATTGTAGAAACTACTGGTGAAGTTGAGTACTTCATGATTTTCTCAAGTTTAAGACGTTCAATTCTCATTTGTTACCATTTCAGGATTTTCTGAAATTCAATGAGTCTCGCTTACAACAATTACCTTGTCAAATTTTTGAACCGATACCTTTGGGAGAAGGTGCTGGTGTTGGAATGATGAAAGGAGTGGACTCCATGGCTATGCCTGAAGGATCCACATTATTTGACCTAATTCAAACTGGTATTAGTTACACGCATGCTTCAGTTGGGGTGGTGGTTCGATTGAGGAAGGAGTTGTCACTAGTAAAAGATGTCCCTGTGCTGTTTGCTGTTGATCAGGCATGAGGTTCATATTTATGGTTGGTTTTGCTCTACATCAATTAAAAACTCATTCTCCTTTTGTCTTTTTTCAGTATAACAACTGGTTTACATTCAGTGAATATGAAGAACCTGTGACCGTTCGTTCTTGCCGACCAATTCATGCCAGGGAAATTTCAACAGTGAGTTCGATTCCGACCTTGTGATGGTGTTTTTGATATGTGTGATATAAGAAATGTATCTCCTTGGCTTTGTGTGGCAAAATTATTGTTATGATAAAAAGATCTGAACCCTCATGTTGTTGCTCAGTTAGACTCCGTTCATGCAGAATTGTTAGTTAGATCATGTAAATTGTGGTTTCTTTACCACTCCCTTAGTATATGTGTGATGAGCTATTCTACTCTCTATGTTGCTTAGGTTGAAAATGCCCGGACATCCATAAAATGATCTCTTTTACTGGTTTCGTAGAATAATGGGTCTGCATCAAACAAAGCTATAAATCACTTGTGCAACATTTCATTCTTAGTCTGTAACTTTCTGGAAGAACATATAGAAGCAGTGTTTCTTTTTCTTCATGCCTGTCTAACATATATTTCACTCCTATTTTTCTTGTGTGTGATAGGTGAATGCTTTTAGATCCATGATGCATAGTGACATGATGATAGGAGCTTTCTCTCATTCAACTGCTGTGGGCAAGCTACGCGAAGAACTTCCAGATGTTCCATTAGATGCTCGTGTTATGTTCCCACGTTACAACTTGGATGAGGCTGCCACTGTATCACATTATTATCTTAGGTATGCTCAACGACCTTTTGTTTCTTTATATACTGAGATTGAAGTTATCGAAAGGCTTGCTGTTAGACTGACTACCCTGGATTACCTACTTTTACTATAATTGAAAATAATGAAATTAGAATGAAAATAATTCTCTGAAGTGTACTCTCAGCTCTTTTACTTCATATTTCTCTTTTCTCTTGAGTTGATACACACATACGCACACAAGACATCTCAACACAATCCAAGCACCAACTGAATAGATACCTATAGTCATCTCTAGCATGATAAATTGCTATACCATATTGGTCAGACTGGTGAAGAAGTCTCTGCCCCTTGATTAGAGTACCATATCGTAGCTATAACAAACTACCTGAAAACAGTATTTCACAGAAAAAAATATACAAATGTCCTTATAGTTGTGTGCGCCTATGTCTACCTATTAACTTGTTTATTAAAGGAAATTTGGGGCTTGTGTAGCTGATTCCTTTGTACAATTGATGTGCTATACTTTATTTCTTCTTTCATTTCTCTGACAGGCAAAAGCTCATACGGCAAGAGCAATTTTCAGATGAGAAATGGAAGAAGATATACTATTTATCCAATGGAAACGGATCGGAGATGCGGTGGCTGGCTCCCTTCATTTAAGCCAAAGGTGCAGACTGGGCAGGTGTTAACAATTTCCCACATTTCTTTTCTGAAAGATAATGTCTTAGGACTCGCAACAAATAACAGAGGAAGCTTCTTATTGAATTTGTCTTATGATCTCCAAATTGTGGGTTATTTTTTGAAATTTACCCAAAAGCTTAGGAAATATCCCAGGTTGTTTTTGAAAACACTCATCATCGTTTCTGGTTTGTTACTTTGCAGAAAAGAACAGAAAAACCATCAGTGAGGACTACAATTGTTTCTAGCTTGTATATCTTTTCCCAGGTAAAATGTTGTTTGATGCACTCATGCACCATCAGACTTAACAAACGCTGTGTTGGATAAGCAAACCAACTTTATGTTATCAATCTCTATTTCTATTAACTTAATGGTGTAATACTCTTTCAAATCAATGAAACTTTTGTGACCTTTGTCCTTATTCCTGTTTTTGTTATTTTTTGGGACAAAGAAATGAGACAGCTGCATGTATTGAATCAGTAAAAAGGAAATAAATCCAATTGCTTTGTTAGCTCATTGGATTTAAGTAGTATTTACATATTTCTAAGATTGAGTCAAGAGAATAACAACCCTATAGTGTAAGACTGATTAAAAGATTAGGTTGATGAACTTAGCCATAAAGGTTAAGGATTATGTATACATATGCCTGAACTTTGGGAACCCATTCTTTAATTGTCAATCCGTTATAATATAAAATTATCTATTAAGTTCCTTCGATAACTCCAAGAATAACCATTCTGTCCTTTTTCTCATAGTTTTTAAGTAATTTATGCCTTCGTGCGTGCACACAAATGGAGGCAAATGCTAAACTATAAAAATTTTAAAAGCCAACTGGTTTCATGTGTGTGTATTTATCTACATGGATATATATAAAAGGACAAGGAAAAATAACGAAGAAAAAAATAATGCAGCACATCAGGCCATTGGGTGTTGGTAAGTTCAAGTGAAAAGGAAGACAGACAAGGACTTGGTCCAACTATCAATCAATGGCTTTGTTGTATAAGAAGGAACGAGCCTGAAGCTCCTTGGCTTCCTGAAACTATCACCATTAGAAGAACTTGAAGACATGATGGACGGGACACCGACGACGGAGAGCCCTGTATCATCATCAAAGATCAGGGACCGATGCTCATGGGTGGGGAAGCAACAGAGGACTCGCTGCTACATTGTTCGTCGATGCGTCATTATGCTCCTCTGCTGGCGTGACTGATTCTCATGCATGCTCTTCATGTTTATCAGTTAATGCTCACTTGCTTGCTATCCTTATTCATTTATTTCATTCATTAAATATTGAGAAAAGTCAATGCAGTACTGCATGAGATATATTTGTGGAGCATTGGGTTTTCAGCTTCACCTCTGTATGTTGATTGGTGAAAATTGGAATGGATGTGTTCTGTGTGAATGGAAAAGTGTTCAAGTGTAATGCTGTGAATTATAACAGAGATTTAGGACACCATGGCAATGAACATTCAAGTTTACTCTTATTTTGCATGTTGTAAACATATAACAAGCTCTGAAATTTTTATGTAAGAAATAGTTCAATGGAAATACCGATAAATAATAATGAATTGAACTCCGAACAACAAATATGAATCAAGAGGCTGAAAAGACGGAGAACCAGAAGCACTAGAGATAATTCGGGAGATTTGTACTAATTGGTTTATGTTTAACGGAGGTTTGGTTATAATTTGCTTAGAACGTGCAATTCCTGCTTTAGGTGATCTCTGAGAACTCTCCTCAGCAGTTTGTTTGAAGCAGTCCGGGGAAATTCAGCGATGATTTTGACAGAACTCACCTGTATATGGCAGGAAATAATATAGTAAAATTCATTTAATTGATTCTATGATTCATATGGAATGATACCTTGAATAAAGGGTTGAGATTTTTCTGAATGGCTTGCTGGAATTTAGCTCTCAGCTGGTCAGGGTTCCGGTTTGATGATCCATCTTTTAGTACTACCATCACAACCAATTGTTTAGGACCTCCTGTACCTTTTCTGGTGCTAATTGCAGCTGTCTCCAACACATCTCCATCAGCTCTATTGCATACTCGTTCTATTTCAACTGCACTTGTCTGATAGTTTTAAAATATATATATATATATATATATATGAAAAACAGGTCCTGAAACATTGATGGTCGATATTTATATAAGAAGGGTTAGGTGACACCTTGATGCCTCCAAGGTGATGATGATGGGACCGTTTAGCTTGCAAACAGGGCCATTTGGGCTTCTGTTTTCTACAGAATCTCCACTTGTTCCCTGGATCTTGTCTTCCCATTTTTCTTTGTGTACAAAGTAGGTAGATAATCAAACTAACAAGATGATAATGAAAGACACGATTTAGCATGGAAAACCCCTTCTAATCGAGAGAAAAAACCACGGGACTCCTTAAAGCCTCTTAAACCCTTTCAACTATGTCAATTTGGTCTTCTCCAGCTAACAAGAGGAATACAAGACATGAGGCATCAATCATACAAGAGTAGTAAGCTTTCTCAAGCTACACATGTCAACACACATATAGATGACGATATTAACAATGATAAGAGAGTAAATAGAGATCAAACCCTACAACTTTGGAGAGACTCTCACAAAGAACCCTTCACCTCAATCTTGAGCGAAGTCCGGCACCGATTTGCCTATCTTCTTCCAAGCCCAAGCTTCTCCTTCTCCTTCTTCCTACTCTCTTCTTCTTGTATGTATTAAAACCATAGCTTCTTACCCAAAATCACTTAGCTTATTGAAAGAGTCCCCCAACCACACATCTCTTAACGTGGTGGAAGCCCACAACAAGGAATTTGAGTCTAACCCAAATGGTGCTGACCCAACCCAACAATATCTCCATGCCTCCTCAGCTTCTGTAAATACATGAATTGATGAAGAAACAAAACCCAAACATGTTCTTTATGATGCAAATATTATGCTAATAAACAAATTTAAAATGAAGTAATTTGCGAAAGTTATTAACATATGAAAAGGATCCCATAGAGCAGGATATATGAAGAATTTAACCTGAAGTTTGCTCTGGTTTCTGGTATTTGTAACATGTTCTATTTCCGAAGGAAATAGGGGAATGACAAACCAAGATGGCTCCATAAGGCCCTTTCAGCAGCTGGGATGCATTTTTGACATAGCTTCAGATAGTCTGTTAATTTCTGTAGTTTTTATTTTTTTTGGATCGGCTTGGAAACAAGCTCTTTCTTAGTGTTAAAAAAAAAAAAAAAAAAGCAGGAATGCTGGTATGAATTTAAAGTAAAATGATACTACTAAATATAGATGGCGCATGAAGTACTCAGACTTACCATTCCTCTGTAAGTTGGCATCCCATCGAAGTAAACCTTCTTGTGATCAGCATTAAGTAATCTATTGCTCGCGCCCATGTATAGAGGAAATAAGCCCACCTCTCCAACACAAGGTTGATCATCAGGCTATTAATGAGCAGAAAGTATAACTTAAGCTAGAAAAGATATTTCAGGTTCTAAACCTAATATTCATTTCAATCAGAAGATAGAAGTTTTACGTAAGGAATCCCTTGGTCATCAAATATGACAAGCCCCGTTGACATTGATGTTCCACTAAATGCACCAAAAGCTTGTGGTTGCAATAAGCTTCCTTGAAGGTAGGATGATGCAAGTTCAGTTCCACCACAACACTCCAAAATGGGCATATAGGATGCTCGTGAAGAAAGCCATAGGTCATCATCCACATCAGAGGCTTCTCCAGTGGAAGCAAATGTCCTGGATGATGATTGCACTTTTGCTATTATTTTGAGGTTCTACAAGCTGCAAACTGTATTTTAGAGAATTATGTTCCCACTTCACCTTATTTTTCCCCATTCAAGTCCTTCCATACAGTTTGAGCTCTTCCAAGTTTTGACTAGGGTTGGTATTGTGCCTAGCAATGTCACACCTGCATCCTGAACAAAATTTCTGATCAAGACCCATCAACAAGTATGCATGACCTATGCTAGATGAATGAAGTGACTAGGTGGTGAGTACCTGGACAAATTTGCCGAAACCTAGTCCAAGAGGTGACCCATAATAGAGAGCCAAAGTCGCACCATTTAAAAAACATGAAAACAGAAGAATTGGGCCCATAACCCAGCCCAAATTTGTAGGCCAGCAACAAGTATCGCGTGATTGGATATCAGCATGTGCCCATGAATCAGCTGCGCATCTTATTGCAGAAAGTTGTGTCCAGGGAATAGCTTTTGGATCACCTGTAGAATGTTAGATACCTAGAGTTTTATTATTTAAAATTAGTAAGAGGATGGATTTAGAATGTACAGAATACAATGTGAAAATGTTATCCACCAGTTGTTCCTGAAGAAAAGAGAATGTTTATAACATTCTCTGTTGACTGTTAGACTGGAACATAACTACTAGGCCTGCCAGAAGAAAGATTGCATTTCAGGATTATATTCTGATCTAATATGCAGATTCAAAGACCGCATTCCAGAGAAGACATGGAAGAATTCTATGATTTTTTTTTTCCTCTTGAGATTAGCTATGGAGTCCAGTAAATGACCTTGCATTTCTAGATTTCTATTCAGAAAATCAAAAGCATATCTGACAATACTAGGACTGTAAGTGAACAAAGTAATAATTTGTTTTATCTTCAAGATGTGAAAATAATCAACTAATGGGTGTTATGTATATGTTCGAATCTTTTCTATGAGGTCCAAGATATACACTCCATAGGGGCATGACAAAGTATCTGCTGGTTGAGATTTGATTTAACATACTTATCTAATAGGTACAATGGAATCCAGTAAATCACATCAATGAACAAGTTTGTCATACCTTGGCAGACTAGCAGTACATGATAGAAAATCTTTCCATGATAAATCATGGTTCCTCAGTTGAACTCCGATTTCATTTCCCAGGGCAGGGACCACAATAGCTTTGCACTTACTCCCTTTGATGACACGGCTACAACATATGTAAAGAGATCAATGAACTCATCAGAAATATAACATATGAAAGAAAAGGCCGAATCAATATAATATGAATCGTCAATGAATGTCAGAGACATGGAAAGCAAGCCGTCCCAGAACATGGTAATCTACAAGTTGAAATTCCACACTGAAGTGTTGCATAGTGGAAAGAAAAAAAAATGCCAAACTTAATTTGCTTCGTGTAGCTAGTACATTATAGGAACTTCCTTATAAGCTATTGATTGATATTCAAAGTGATTTTATTTATGATGTGATCATGAAATTGGAGAGTCAACAGAAACATGACATATAGACTGTCATGCACCCAGAGACAGTACCATGAGTGCCGTAATCTCTTACAAGCTGAATATGTAGAGGTAGTTGTTAATGCTAACTCATGAATAGAATCTGCATGCATAAGCATGATGAGTATAAAATCATAAAGCACATGCTAAGCAAACTTAAGTCAATACTTCACTCAGTTGGGTGCACATGTGCTCCCAAGTGCACTCAGTGAATCAACCATGGGAAGGAAATTTTCATGAAGTACAATTCATGCATCCCACCTGTAAAGAGGAAATTTTCTTCCGCCTCTTATTGTGAAATCCTGCAAAGTTTAAATCACGTATAAATCAGTAAATTCAAGAATATTCAGTTTAAAATTCTAATAAGCAGAACAACATTGGCCATGATGCCAACAAGGCAACACATATACCAGTGATTGCAGCAACTATGATATGAGACTTGGAAAAAAAATGAGAAGGTAGCTTAAAGCCTATGATATTCCTTTTCTCCAGTTTGGATACTTCATCTGATAGAAATTGGGAAACCTTCATAAAATAATTAAGCATTTCCAAAACATAGGTCTTATACTGGATTGAAAGAATGACCAAGCATGAAGAAATCGAGAGAAAAGAAAATATATTAACAAATCCAAATTATTGAACTTAGAGAGACATAATGGAGAAGGGCTGATTTCCAAAATGTAGAATGGCCATGTAATAGGAGATCAACTTATAAGCATGATTTAGACTTATATTACCAGAGAGAACCAACAACCTGAGTAAATATTCCCTTTGCTTTCAATATGCTCATCCGAACTGCAATTCCCTGCGCTGCAAAGCTATCGGCTATTGTACAACAATACATCCTGCAATGATGATTTCCAGGTAAATAATTACTGCAGTAGTCATCATTGGCATGTCTATGGCAATTGGATATCCCCCTTTGAGAACAATTTATCAATTGCATTTGCAACCATCCTGTAACTCATCCAAGAAAGCAAACAACTGTCAAGATTCAATAGCAGAGATGCTCATCACAAAACCAATCAAGAATATAATTTGCACAAAGCATGGAGGTTAAGAATGCAAACACACATGACTTGATCTCGAAGCTCTCTTACTGACAACACATTAACAGGAGAGTGATCAGCGCCTTCATCCCTCCACACAATAGCTATATTCTCATCTGATTTCTTCGGAAAATACATTGGCAACAGACAACATATATTCAGCAATGTTCAAGACCGATCCCGGAAACCATGTCCCGCCTTCCCTAGGCTTGTCAGCAGTATCTAATACACATTAGGGCCTTCGCAAAACAGAACTGAAAGCTGCTGGGGTTTGATGATGTAATCTTTAGTTATTTTCTCTTTTTAATCCATAGCTACTTCGTAGCTCCTTTGATTTGATTCATACTGATGTTTGTTCAATGCAAGAGAAGACACTTGGAGGAGCACAGTATTTTGTAACCTTCATAGATGACCACTCAAGGAAGGTTTGGGTTGTGGCTCTGAAGACCAAGGATCAGGTTCTTGAAGCTTTCAAGGAGTTCCATGTTAAAGTTGAAAGGGAAACAGGAAAGAAGCTGAAAGCAGTCAGAGCAGATAATGGTGGTGAGTACAGAGGTCCATTTGAGAACTACTGCAAACTCCATGGGATCAGGCTTGAGAAGACACCTGCCAAGACACCTCAGCTTAATGGTGTGGCAGAAAGGATGAACAGAACTATTGAGGAGAGGATTAGATGTATGTTGTCACATGCCAGGCTTCCTAAACCATTCTGGGGGGAGGCTATGAGGGGCAAAGATTGATGTGATCAATGCATCTCCAAGAATGACTTTGAATGATGATGTGCCAAATAGGGTTTGGTCCGGAAAGGATGTATCCTATAACCATCTCAGAGTCTTTGGTTGCAAGGCGTTTGTTCATATTCCTAAGGATGAAAGAGCCAAGCTTGACAACAAGGCAAAGCCGTGCATTTTCATGGGTTATGGCCACGAGGAGTTTGGGTACAGGTTGTGGGATCCAGTGAACAAGAAGATAGTCAGAAGCAGAGATGTGGTGTTCCTTGAAGACCAATTGAATGATGATGGTGACAAGGAGAAGAGTTCCAGTTCCTCTGTTGAAGCTCCAGTTAATTTGGATCCCGTTCCTCCTCCTATGAGGGATACTAATCAAGGGGGAGAAGCTCAGGAAGATGGTGATGAGGCAGTCAATGATGAAGCACCTCAAGCTGAAGAAGAAGAGCCAGTTGAGGAAGGAGAGCAACCATCACCAACACCACCTATTGAGCCTCAGTTGAGAAGATCTACAAGGGAGCACCGCCCTTCTAGTAGATACAATGCAAATGAATTTGTTATGCTTACAGATGGTGGAGAGCCAGAAACCTACCAAGAAGCCATGGTGCATGAAAAGAAGAAAGAGTGGTTGAGTGCCATGCAAGAGGAGATGAAATCCTTGCATGAGAACCACACCTATAAATTGATGAAGCTACCCAAAGGCAAGAAGGCACTGAAGAACAAATGGGTGTTCAGATTGAAGACAGAAAATCATACCTCTCAACCAAGGTACAAGGCAAGATTGGTTGTGAAGGGATTTGGTCAGAAGAAAGGGGTAGACTTTGAAGAAATTTTTTCCCCGGTAGTGAAGATGTCTTCTATCAGAGTTGTTCTTAGCCTAGCTGCTCGGTTGAACCTAGAAGTAGAGCAGCTGGATGTGAAGACCGCCTTCCTCCATGGTGACCTTGAAGAGGAGATATACATGGAGCAACCCGAAGGGTTTGAAGTCAAGAGTAAAGAGCACATGGTGTGTAAGCTAGAGAAGAGCTTGTATGGACTCAAACAAGCTCCAAGGCAATGGTACAAGAAGTTCGATTCATTTATGGTGAATCATGGATATACCAGAGGACCGGTGATCAATGTGCATTTGTGAAGAAGCACTCAATGATGACTTCATTATTCTCCTACTATATGTTGATGACATGCTTTCGTTGTAGGGCAAAATGCTAGGAAGATTGAAGAGTTGAAGAAAGATATGAGGAAGTCCTTTGCTATGAAGGATTTGGGTTCTGCAAGGCAAATACTTGGCATGAAGATCTCCCGTGATAGGAAGAATGGGAAACTATGGTTGTCTCAAGAAAGCTACATTGAGAAAGTTCTTGAGAGATTCAATATGAGTAGTGCCAAGGCAGTTGTTTCCCCACTTGCAGCTCACTTCAAACTCAGTTCAAAGCAATGTCCTACAAGTGACAAGGAGAAGGAAGAAATGAGCAAGGTTCCCTATGCATCTGCAATTGGCAGTTTAATGTACGCCATGGTATGCACAAGACCAGACATAGCCCATGCAGTTGGGGTTGTGAGTAGATTTCTCTCTAATCCAGGAAAGGAGCATTGGGCAGCAGTGAAGTGGATATTTAGGTATCTGCGAGGTACTTCGAGTATATACGTGTTTTGGCAATGGTGAGCCCATTTTGGATGGGTATACCTATTCAAAAATGGTAGGTGGCATTGATTCCAAAAAGTATGTTTCAGGGTTTCTGATGATCTTCACAGCGGGAGCAGTCTCTTGGCAGTCAAAGCTACAGAAGTACGTTGCACTATCCACCATAGAAGCTGAATGATCAATTACTGAAAGATGTAAGGAAGCTTTGTGGATGAAGAAATTTCTGTAAGAGTTAGGCATGCAACAAGTGAAGTGCATAGTCGATAGTGACAGTCAGAGTGACATTCATCTCTCCAAGAATTCAAGTATCTACTCGAAGTCCAAGCACATTGATGTTAGGTATCATTGGATTTGAGATGTCTTAGAAGCCAAGCAGTTATACTTGGAGAAGGTGTACAAAAGTGAGAATGGGTCAGACATGTTGACAAAGAATTTGTGTCAATAGAAGCTTGAAGAATGTAGGCAAAGAAAGGGCTTAGTCGAGTCCCCCAAATGGTACTGAGAGGGAGAATTGTTGGGTTGGGTCAGCCCTATTTGGGTTAGACTCAACATCCTTAGTGTGGGCCTCCACCACATTAAGAGAGTTATGTGGTTAGGTTGAACCATAAGTTGGAGGACTCTTTCAACAAGTGGGATATATTGAGAATTGGTGGTGGCTAGGGTTGAAAAAACAAGAAAGCAAGCAAGAGAGAGAGGAAGACATTCATACAAGAAGAAGAGAGGAGAAGAAGAAGGAGAAGCTAGGGCTTACAAGAAGATTGGCAAATTGGTGCCGGACTTCATTCAAGATTGGGTGAAGAGTTCCTTGTGAGGGTTTCTCCGAAGTTGAGGGTTTGATCTCTATTTACCCTCTTCTCTTTGTTGTTATCGTCATCCATGTATTGATGGCATGTGTAGCTTGAGAAAGCTTGTTTCTCTTGTATGTGTTGATGTCCCTTGCCTTGTATATTACTCTACAGTTAGCTAGAAGACCAACTCAATATAGTTGAAAGGGTTTAAGAGACTACAGGAGTCCCGTGGTTTTCCCCTCGATTGAAAGGGGTTTCCACGCTAAAATTGTGTGTGTGTTTTTGATTATCAATGCTTGTTAGATTGATTGTCTACCCATTTTGTACACAAGAGAAAGGGAGAAAAGATCCAGGAACAAGTGCAGAAAGCAGAGAAGTAGACAAGCTCTACCTACATTTCAGACAAGTCTGCTTGCAAGCAAGCAGAAGCAAACGGGCCCGCCTGATCCAGACGGGCCCGTACCAGTCCAAGTCGTTGAAGGGAATCTGAGAGAAGCAAACAGGCCCGCCCAGTTCCAAACAGGCCCGTTCACCTCTCTGTTAGAAGCCACCTGCAGTGTGTGATTTTCAGGTTTGATTAATTGACAGTTTTACCCCAACACCTTTCAACAAAAAAAAAAAAAACAGAACTGAAAGCTCTTTCACAACAATCGCCCAATAAATCTGAAAACCACCAAGAAACATCATTCACCACCGAACTCTAAAGAAAATCCAGCAGAGATAGCTCTGAAAGGACAAATCACCTCTAGATGCTGAACAGTGAACTGTCCAAAAATTTCAAAGCTTGTTATTGGATCACAATACGATGATCCAAGCAGACTGGGGCCATAAGTTTCCATCAATCTCCCCAGATTAGTACGCTTAGCATCAACCCTAGTAACCAAAAAATCAAGCGATTTAAATCCAAATAAAACGGAACTTTCTAAACCCAATTACAAAGAAAAACATAAACCATTCCATGAATTCAACAAATCACGCCATTCGTTCAAACTTACGGATCAGGAAAGAGGCCCAGCAGGCGTAGACGGAGTAGCAGACGAGCTGGCATCATCATCTAACAATAAGATGACACAATCAGTCATCTGATAAAAAATAACCCCCAAAAAAAAAAAAAAAAAAAATCCATTTAAAATTATAACAATAAACATAAAAAATAGAGAAATTTAAAAGACTGACTTGGACACGATATAAAAAAAAAACCCAACAAATGAAAGCACACATTTAAACTGCATTTGTATCATCAACATATAAATCAAGCGATTTAAATCCAAAAAAAAAAAACTAAAAAAGGGAACTTTCTAAACCAAATTATAAAGAAAAACATGAACTAATCCATGAATTCAAAAACAAGCAGCTCCGTTACAGCCACCAAATGAAAGCACACCTTTAGGGTTGCGGGCCACGATCAGCGGAGGCCCAGGCGGCGTAGACGGAGTAGCAGAGGAGCCGGTGTAGAGGATGGGGATGCGAGGGTTTCAGCACGCCAGACTCCACCACATTTCTCCAAACCTCCACGGCGTCGGGCCGATGGTGCCGGTGACCTATCACACGCCGGAGATCCGAATGGGGATGCGAGGGTTTCAGCAAGCCAGACTCCACCGCATAATTTCTCCAAAAAACAAACTATGTTGTTGGCATTATCATCTAACCATAAAAGATGACACAAATTGAAGCATTTATGAATGTCATTGAGAGACCCATTTATGATGTCTAACAAAACAAGATCCCAAGAAATAAAATATTACCAGAAAATATCCTGATCAACACTTTTCTTGTGGAAATTAATTATTTATATATATATATATATGAACTTAAAGCAAACCAAATTCCCAATAAAAAACAAAGCAATGTGGGCCAATAATAAAAAAAATCCTTTCAAAATTTACAAAGAACACACATTATCATTATAATTGTCTTGAGGTTGAATAAACAATCAGTAATTTCTATTTAAAATTATAAAAATAAACATAAAAAATAGAGAAATTTAAAAGGCTGACTTGGACACTAAAATAAATAAAAAAAACAACGAATGAAATCATACCTTTATTGCAATCAAAAACATATATATAGAACATTCTGTCATTTCAACCATCAAGCTGGCCTGCACCACATTAATAACATCAAGAGAATTATTATATAAGTTTATAAGCAAAATAATTAAAACAGTGTTTTTAAACTGCATACATCTTAATTTCACAACTAATCCAGCCTAGGAAAATAAATTAAAGGGGAATTGGGATGAGAGAACCCATGATGATCTTACGAATTAATTCTTTCAGACGTCTGGGGTCCCAGCAGTGGAATCTCTAGTTTTGGGCATTCTTCTATGAAGGGTTCTTCAAGACATGGCCACTCCATCGGCAATGCAGTACTGGGTTGATGGAAGGCAACGATTTTGGGCAATCTTTCGAGTATGAGTGCCTTAAATCGAGGGAAAATGCTATGGGATCCATGATGATCAACAACCATACATGCAGTTGCAGATGTAGATGCAGATGCTTCATCCTCCTGGTTTTCATTGGAGATAACCACTGCCGTCAATGAGTCACAATCAACAATTTCAAGTGATGTCAACTGTTGTATGTGTTTTGCTTGCTTGGACCAAAAGAGATGAGTCAGTCTTGGACATCTAGCTACATAAAGACGAGTTAGGTTCTGGAAGATGCACATGCCTTGTAGACTGGCATCGGGAGATGATGAAGAGATCATTTGGCTCATCTCCATGCAATCCTCGATATCAAGTCTTTTCAACTTTGGAAAAGGGTCTGCAGCCATCTCCATCTCATCATACGCAAGTCCACACCTCAAACCGCAATATGAGATTTCCAATGTCATCAAATTTGGTAGGCACTGGTATGGCTGTAATACACTCTCCAACTGAGGTAGCCTGGATAAATTGAGTTCTGCTAGTTTTGGGAGCAGTTCGGTCATGGCCATGGATTTGTGATCATTGGAGATCACCACCGCCCTCAGTGAGCCACAATGAGATATTTCAAGTGATGTCAACTGTTGCATGTGTTTTGCTTGCTTGGACCAAAAGAGATGAGTCAGTCTTGGACATTTAAATACAACAAGCTCACTTAGGTTCTGGAAGATGCACATGCCTTGTAGAGGAGCATCGGGAGATGATGAAGAGATCATTTGGCTCATCTCCATGCAATATCTGATTTGAAGTCTCTGCAACTTTGGAAAAGGGTCTGCAGCAGCCATCTCCATCTCATGATATGCAAGTCCATACTTCAACCCGCATTCTTTGATTTTCAACTTCATCAAGTTTGGTAGGCACTGGAATGGTTGTAATACACTCTCCAACTGAGGTAGCTTGGATAATTTGAGATATGCTAGTTTTGGGAGCAGTTCAGTCATGGCCATGGGTTTGTGATCATATGGGAACAGTTGCAGCATCGTCATGCAATCTTCCACTTTTAGTTTCTCCAGTTGATGCATTCCCTGCCACAGTTTGGATGGCAATAGCCTCGCCAACTTGGGGCAGTTTATTACCGTCATAAATTTCAGATTTGGGAACAATGGCTCATCACCTAAGGAGGTCAGATTTGGGCAGTCTGAAACCAGAAGCTGTGTCAAATTGTGAGACACATGTGGTGGGATGTCACACTTGCTGAAAATAACTTCACTTTCCTGGCAATGTACCAATGCCAAGCTATCTATTTTCATCTCAACAAGCACCTTCAATAAGGGAGAAAAGTGTTTTGTTCTTGTCAGGTGCAGAGATCTACTTCCCTTATCAGTTTCAAGAAATGGATAACATTCACAGGGTGATGGTCTAAAACAGATTTGGAACTCTTGAAGCTTGGTCCATATTCTAGATGATCCCAGGCCTTGTGACAAGGAATTATTTGAATCCACAGCATCACCCAAGATATGTAGGAGAGTCAGGAACCTCAAGCTTGCCAGCTCTGCTAAGCTTCCTTCATACTTTGAAATGAATAGTTGTTCTAGCCTGGAACATCCTCGCAACACATTAGAGAAATAAGATGAAAGGGTAGTAGATTTTATAGTATATTTTTTACGCAAATCTACCATTCTCAGGTTGAGCAACCCTCCTGTGTCTTCTGGGACGACATGCACTCCATCAGTATCTTTCAAAATAAGTATTTCAAGCATCTTCAGCCCATTAATAGGAGATATATCTTCTAACGCAAGGCATCTTTCCAGGTTCAATAGTTTTAGACTAGTCAGACAAGAGAGTGATTCAGGCAAGCATGAAATGTTTGTATGACTAAGGTCAAGAACCTTGAGAGCTCCCATATGTTGGAAAAACTTTTCTGGGATATTTGACAACTCCCGATTAACACTCAGTATCAGTGTCTCAAGCTTCGTGAACTTTATTGGATCAGAAGGAAGGTCAACAATTTTATTAGACATGAGTGAAAGCCGTTGGCAATTTTGCAGCTTCTTCGCATCAGTACTATTTCTTGGCCACTCTTCCAAGCGTTGCCCTGCTCTCACAAAGAACCCATGATCTTTCTCACCAATCCATATGGCCACATCCCTCACAACATCATGCATTCTTACATAACTTTTACTCTGGCCATCAAAGAGCAAGCCAGAAGCCTTTAGCTGATCCATCAGTACATGCACTCTTTCCTGTGCTTCATGTAGACTTTCAACATCCTCCAAGAGCTCCCCTCCAACCAACATGTGCATCAAATATTTCGCCTCTCTTTCAACACCAATTTCATAATCTTCAGGGTAGAGACAGCAGTGCAAGAAGAACCACTTGGCTGCCTCACTCTCCAAGAAGTTGTAGCTCAGTTCAATGGATTCACGAACCTTGTTACTCACACCCGGGAGATCCAGCTCTATTGTTGACTTCTTTAGTTGGTCCAGCACTTCCTTCCAAACGTCAAGCTCCTTTCCCTTCAACGCTGTGCCAAGAACCACCAGTGCCAGCGGCAGACCGTCACACTCTTTGGCCACATCCCATGCCACTTCCTTCATTGTCGGAGACTCGTCAACCACATTAATCTCTGCTCTGCTATTGAATAGTAACCATGATTCTTCATCTGACAATGTCCTCAACTCAACCTTCTTTTTACACCCCATTTGTACGCAAACATCTTCTTGTCTTGTTGTGATCACCACTCTGCATGTACCCTTGTTCAGATCAGGAATTCTCACTTTGGAGAGCTCCAACATCTCCCACAAGTCATCTAATACAACCAATACTTTATTTCCCTCTTTTCCCAATCTTTTTTCAATCTTATCAGCCCTCACTTCTTCAGTCACTTCCTCAAGTCTCAAACTCAAGCTTTCAGCTATAACAGTTTGAATTCTCTTCACATCCAAGTTCTGGGACACAGTAACCATCACCACCTCAGTGAAAAGACCATCATTTATAGCTTTGTTCGCAGCTTCCTTCACTAATGTGGTCTTTCCTATCCCTGGCATACCATAAACACCGATCATGTGCACAGCTTCATCCTTCAAGGCATCTAATATTTCATTTAAACATGACTCCCTTGATTCGAACATGGCATAACCGTCATAGTTAACTAACAGTGAGCCAGTAGTACTTTGGGGAGGGGGGCTGTGAGACACTCGATCGAACTTGCCTTTGTTCACAAGATCATCAATGACTTGAATTTGAGCCGCAGCTTGTCTACCAAGTCTATGGTGCAAGCGAAAGTGAAGACAACCCTTCTTGTCGTTTGCATCTGAAGTACTTCCATCTTTGATTCTCTTCACCTCTGCATCCGCATCCTTCACTTTCTTTAACCATGCTTCAACTGCACTGTCAACTTCTTCAAGTCTTTCACGATCCGCCGCCTCTACCTGTCGCTGCACATCCTTCCATATTGGATCGATTTCACCAAATTTGATCTCCATGTTGTGAATATTACGTTTGTAGCAAATGAGGTAGCCAAGGTGGCGTTTGATGGGGGCCCATGCATGCTCTCCAACCATGCCCACGATTGTGATCACGAACTCCATTAATTAATTTTCTGAGAATCATGCAGCAGAGTGTAATTAATGTTATATTGCAGAACTGATTTTCAACAATCATCTACGATATATATCCAACTAATATCGATTAATTGTTACTCCTGTGAATAACATATTTTATAAATGTTCGATTTTTGAATATTTGACAAATTATATATTCATCTACTCTATAAAATTTATCATCTACTATAGGTTTGACAAATAATTACTTATTAGACATATGCAGTGACACATATTTTGTAAATGTTAGATTTATGAATATTGGGTTTTGCGTGCTATTTTTTGGACAATAAATTGACTTGCATCTTAGTTTTTAAATGTTTCAACTAAAAGAACAATTAGATTATAATCAATGTCTTGCCAATAGGGATAATTAATATTGGATTTACTATAACGAATAGTGTAAATTAATTTAGTATGATTGAGATCTTTGAAATGAGATTATATCCATTTTGATTGTTTGATTTATTGCACGAATTTATTATATAAGTCTCCACTCCCCATTGCAAGTCCATCTCACATCCCAGAGGAGAATGTAAGGGTTCCTCAAGTTCAAATCCCAACCCACATCCCAGAGGAGAGTGCTTTGGCTCCACAACTTGATCCACCCAATATTCAAGGACCAAAAGAAAAGACTGGATCATATCAACAACAAGGGGACAAGGAGTACCAATTGATTATCGACCCATCACTTCATCAAGGCCCAGCCAGCCGATCAAACACCACCAAACAACCTATTCAAGCCAATACTACTTCAGCTTTGACCTATGATACAAACCTCACCACACCACAACCTATCATAGACCCAAACTCCTCCGAAATCCCAATCCTTAATCCACAAGCACTCCATATTGTGGACCTATTTAGCCACGGCATCATAGACTTGATCAACAACACTATCCCAAAGTACATGAATGGGGCTGGAACCTAATATCCAACACTACCTGGATTAACACTCCAAACTTACCGGGCCGAATTGCTTTAGGAGGAAACTTGGGAGGGATAGCCGAGGGAGTTATTAAGGAACGTCCACCATCAAAGCAGAGGAACGGGGCAAACCAAAGAAGAGCAAACCACAGACGGAGTCAGAGGTGCAACAACTTCCAAAGCAACCAAGAGAAAGCTCGATCGCATCGACCCTCAAGGTATGAACTCACCCTCTCCTTATGTTCCATTTATATTAAATGAATGGCCTGGCAGGGATTTCATATCAACAACTCTCACAATGGGAGTTGATATCGAGCACTCTAACAACTCAGAAGTGTATTTACACCATATGCAGTTAAGGGAATTGAGTGCGGGATGACCTGCAGGCGGAGGGGGTAATTAAGCCTCCACCGGGATATTACCTAGGACCTGTCAGAGTTTCCTTCATAAAGTTAATGTCATGGAATGTCAGAGGACTTGGAAAATGTAAAAAACATTTTCTGGTACGGGATTTTCTAGGGACCCACAAGCCGGACCTCTTCTGTCTACAAGAGACAAAATTGGCCAACGTGGATAACCGTATATGGAGAAGTCTAGGGGGCACTGAATATGATATCAGACTGGTCCTCCAGGCTACAAACACCAGGGGGTTGTATGGCTGGAGCAATAACCGCTTCAACCTCATTTCCTCATTCATTGACACTTTCAGCACAACTGCCATACTTGAAGATCACAAAAATCAAAAAATATGGATGTGCACTTCAGTGTATGGCCCGTGCGAGCAAAGACTAAAACAAGCGTGCAGGATGAACATCAATCGATTAGATCCCGCTGGGGAGGACTCTGGATCATTGCGGGGATTTTAATGCTACACTCTCAGACGAAGACTGCAATTGACCAATTCAAAATACACAAAGCAGAAGGGAGTTTGGAACACTACTAGATAATCTGCAATTATGGAAACCCCCCCCTCCCCCATTGATGGGACAAAAATACACATGGTCAGACGGCCGACACGAGCCCCTGCTCATCTGACTGGACCACTTCCTTATCTCGACCACCTGGCCTCAGGAGTTTCCGCAGGTATGGCAATCGGTCCTACCAAGAGTTAGGTCTGACCACACACCAATCATGATGGAGTGCGATCCACACATTCCTGTCAAGATACCCTTCAGATTCAACAGATCGTGAACAACACGTGAAGAGTTTTGGGGGATGGTAAGAGAATGGTGGGAAGAATCCCACTACGAAGGAGGAGGAGAATACTCCATTTCTAAAAAGCTAACTCTCATAAGGACAAGGCTAGCACGGTGGGACAGCCAAAGAAGATGGGAGGACAATGCCAGGAAGAAAGAAATACTCGGCAACGTTCAACAACTAGACCAGAAGGAGGAGAATGAGAGCCTTAGTGAAGAGGAGGTACAAGCAAAATTTGCATATAAAACATAATATGAAAACTTCATCAGAGTGGAAGAGGCCCACTGGAGACAACGGTCCCGAATAACTTGGCTAAAAGAAGGGGACCAAAATACGAAGTACTTTCATGGAGTTGCCAATGAAAGAAGGAACCGTAATTGGATCCATAGATTACAGGTAAAAGGCACTACTTTGGGAAATTTTGAAGAAATGGTGGCTGCTCTCAAGGCCCGCTTCACTCAACTATTGGGCACCAAAAGACAACAGAGACTATCCGCCGATTGCAATAGATTACTTGCACACAAGGAACAAGTAGATCTCCAACACCTTGATAGCCCCTTCTCAGAACAAGAAATTTGGACAACAATTAAAAACCTTAACCCGGACAAAGCCCCGGGCCCTGATAGCTTCTCAATGATGCTATACCAACAAGGATGGAGCTTCATGAAGGAAGAGGTACTTAAGCTCTTCGATGATCTATACTAGGGGCGTACAAATTTAGAGTGACTCAACTAGGCCTACATCACCTTGATACCTAAGAAGAAGTCGCCTACAAGCATATCGGGATTACAGACCTATTAGTCTGATAAACTGCTCAATGAAGATTATTTCTAAGGTACTGGCCAACAGACTCGGGACAGTCATAAATGAGATGGTTGACCAATCACAAACGGCCTTCATTAAGGGTAGGTGCATACAAGATAATATAGTGGCAGCCGAGGAGATTATTCACAAAATGAAGTATAACAGTGCGATGGGACCATCATCAAGGTAGACTTCAAAAGCCTTTGATATGGTAGGTAGGGGTTCTTGTTAGAGGTGTTGCGTGCACGCGAGGAAGCAGCTCAAGATGGATATCTTGGATTAAGATAATCCTTCATTCATCTATTTCCAAATTCCTTATGAATGGGCGACCAACAGGGTATGTCAGGCGCCAGAGAGGGTTCTGACAAGGAGACCCCCTCTCACCCCTACTATTTGTCCTAGTAATATATGTGCTCAGTTCAATGATGACAAATGCAATGAGAGCCAATTTGTTTAGTGGAATCAAATATGGAGGATCACAAGGGGAGATTTCTACACTCCAATACCCAGATGATCTATTAATCCTTGGATCAGGGGACTTGCAACAGTTCAGTACTCTCAAAACAATTTTCTATCTATTTGAGGGTCTATCTGGTCTTAAGATCAACTACCATAAGAGTGTGGCAATCCCCATAAAGGCAATCACCTACACTACACAAGATATGGAACAAACATTGGGATGTAGTACTGGAAGCCTACCTATCAACTACCTGGGGCTTCCAATTTCCAGATCCAAGCCAAGGAAGGAGGATTGGAGGACACTAATAGCCAAGGTCAAAGGGAGACTAGCTACCTGGAAGGGAAAGTTTCTCTCACTTGGGGGTCGCATCACTATGCTTAACTCTGTATGTACTCACTTCCATCCCAACCTATTGGTTGTCCATATATCGAATGCCGGAATGGGCCTTACATCAGATAGACCAGATCAAGCATGACTTCTTATGGAAAGGGGATGTTGGTGAATCAAAAGCCTCTGAGACTTGTCAATTGGGATTGCATATGCAGACCAAAAGAATTTGGGGAATGGGTTATCATCAACTTACGATGCTTTAATACTGCCTTGTTGGGGAAATGGTGGTGGAGGATACTCACGAGACAAGCCGGACTATGTGCTAAACTGATAAAAAACCATTACTCCAGATGAAGAGAATTTGACTCCTTCATCCCAGCTCCACATCGAGCTTCTGAAAAAGTGTAACACAAAAACAGGAAGGCCTGCTACACAACGTAAATACAAAAGCAAGAAGGGGAAACATAGTATACCTATGGACCAACAACTGGGTCGACGACAGGCGCCACAAACCCTATACCCCGATCTGTATGGGATGGCTCGAGATAAGAGGTGCACAGTGCAGGATGTGGGACAAAAGATGTTGCATGATATCCCAATCTTCACTAAAGGCCCACTCACAGAAGATGGATTGAAGGAGTTAGAACAACTCACTAGGAGGATCCACAATTTTTTAAAGAAAGAATTTCCAATTAAATTAATTAAAAATGAAAATTCAAAATTAAAGGAAAACTAAATTAATGAATAAAAGGGGGTGTAACTAGTATTTATCTTTGTTTTAATTAGTGTAATTATTTCCTCACTATTTACCTTTTTTGCTCTATTCATCATATTTTTTATTTTTTCTTTCAAGTTAGTGGAATCCAAAGCAGGGAGATTAATCTTGTTTATTGTATCCCGAGAGGCAGGAGCAAGACAAAAGGCAATGGGGGCTCCTTTGCTCAAAGGAGCTTTTAGGTGTGTTCATATTACAGTTCATAATTGATTTGGGGAGGGTGTGCGGTTGGGGAGGGGGAAAAATATTGGAAACTACCCTGCCCGACCAAAATCAAAGCTTTTGTTTGGCTTGCTCTGGAAAATAAAATCCTCACCTTAGATAATCTAAGGAGGAGAGGGTGGAATGGGACTTCGTACATCATGTTACCTCGCGTGTGAAGATAGTAGAGGAAACGGTTCAACATCTCCTCCTCCAATGTCCGTATTCTTCGAACATTTGGCGACATTTCACACACTTATTTCAACCGGGGGCAGCACCCTCGCAGATAAAAGATCTGTGGGGACGTTCTGCAATTGCAAACTCTTTACCCACCTGGATGATCATATGGGTTTGGAACACGCTAACTATGGTCATTCTATGGATTGTGTGGATGGAACACAACCGGAGATGTTTTCACAATAAACGTCGTGTTTATATGAAAACAATCCGCGATATTGACTTCCTTACATTGTCTTGGTTTGATGCAGCTCACGCGTCAAAGAAGCCAAAGCTAGTCACGATGGAATCTATCGTGAAAAGGAGCCTCATGTTCACCAGGGAAGACGAGCAACATCACACACCAGGGGGGAGATTTTGAAGACACACAAGGTTGAAGATCTTACTCCTAGTTAGGGTAGGGAAGAAAAAGCAGGGGCCTCAACAAGCATGGGTAAGGGGGTTAAGAAAATCTAGAAGTTGTAACTATTATTAAATCCAGTCTGTACATCCCCGACTACGGGACTTGCCTATGTATCACTGCTACCTTTAAATAAAAGAATGTGGTTTATCGACTTTTATCCAACAAAAAAAAAACACAAAACAAAACAAAAACTAATTTTCTTTCCCTCTCTTCTTAAAATTTAGAAATGTACGTTTTTTTCTTTTCAAATAAGTGTAAAAAAAAGAAGTAAATCAAATACACTCAACTTGTTGTAAAATTGTATGCACTACAAGCATGACAAAGAAATTCAAATTAATATGTCAATGCACCTCATATAATTAAATTGAACGGTTTCATTCCAGCCTAATATATAACCAAAAGATCGATCTTACTTGAACATGGAGTAAACAGAATAATAGAAATGGAAAGAGCTATGAAAATTCTATGGGGTTTACAACATGATCATAACCGTCGATCGCTAATTATAATAAAATACGGAATTAAAGCTAGAACATGCAATGACTCAAACTAAGAAATGAATCCTTTGTAAAGTACCTGATTATCTTTTCATATGCCTGCTGCTGCTGCTGGTTCTTGTGCCAAAGATGAGTGGGGAGAGAATTGGTGGACTTTGAGGGGGATTTAAATTAGGGAAGGCATCTTTTTACATTTGACTCTTCTTTGGCACTTAAACAATCAAAAAATGTTGCCATCCGAGGCCACATTACATTAAAATAGGAAGTCATCTGACACTTCTTTGACACTTAAATAAGTGCATAATGTCATCATAGGCGGCCAAATTAATGGTGCTAAACAAGTGCAAAATGTCGCAAAAGATGGCCACATTAACATTTCGCTCTTTTTTGACCCTTTAAGAAGTGAAAAATGTCACCATCAGTGGTGATCCCTCTACAATAATTCTAAGTTTTTATATTTGTTTTTATTTTTAACAAAAAAAAACTGATTTTCTCTCCCTCCCTCAACTTAAAATTTTGAAATGTAAGCTTTTTCTTTCAAATAAATGTGGAAAGCTAACAATGTAGTCAATCAAATAAACTCAACTTGTAAAACTATGCGCACTAGCTACAAGCATATATAACAAAGAAATTCATTCAAATTAATATGCCATTGCACCTCAAATAGTAATGTTGAACGGTTTCATTAATTCCAGCCTAATTATAATGAAAAGGTCTAGACTACTTGGCCATGCAGCAGTAAACAGGCAGTATATATAATAGAAATGGTATGAAATTCCATGTGGTTTACAAGGTCATAATCATTGTTAATTATAATAAAATGTACAATTAATTAAAGCTAGAACAATTAATGATTTAAGCTAAGAAATGAATCTTTGAAAATTACCTCCTCCTGCTGCTGCTGCTGGTGGTTACTATGACACAGATGCGTGGGAGAGAATTGGTGGACTTGGAGGAAGGGGAGTTATATAAGTAGATGAAATTGCATCGCTTTAACACTTTATTTTTTTATCTTTTAAAAATTAATAAATATGATTTATCTAAAAAAAATAGAAAAAGAATTGCATCCCTTTGAATTAATCTTATCTTCTCTCTGGCACTCAAGTCAACCTGTCATGTGGCCACGTTATTGCATGTGATACATTATTCGTGGCCACATTAATTATTATTGGTGTTTAATGTGAACACTAATAATATTGACTTTGACTGCCAGCCAACAACCCATTATTAATTGTCTATTGATATAAATATTGATGCATGTTATAAAATTATTTTTTGATTTAAGAAAATATTATTAAAATAAAAAAACTTCAGCAGGCTGGCAACCCAACCCAAGTCTATTAATTGAGTTGCTGCATCATGCTGCATGCGCTACTGGCACAACAGTGCACCAGCAATGCTTATGGGTCTCGGGCACAACCTGTGTAGTAGGGCCGCACGCAGATCACCCTCAATCTCTCGGCCCAGCCTAATATGAGAGGGTCGCCAGGTCGTGTTGGCCCGGCATTGTTGCTAGACCGGACATGGTTATTGTGCCTGGGCCCTAGCACAGATTGTCACCGTCGAAAACCCAACACTTGTGTTTGGTTGGGTGATATCCCCAACATATTTTCCAATGAAATTTTTTCCTGCTAAAAGTTTTAATTAAAGTTTAAGAATATAAAAATGACTCATCCACCAATACATGGAAGTCACATAGCTATCTTATCATTTATATTGGAAGGCCTATATTCATACTTGAATAGTGATGATGATTAGTTTGGAATCTGTCATTGTAGTTGGGAATCAAGTTATTTATTATTGATCTCATAAGTTCGATATGCTGCAGAGTACTATGATAGTTTGAGCATTTTGCATGTATATATCATATATAGAAGTAATGCACTCATTAGTTTTTCATATATTTTTTATTCAGCAATTTGCTGAAGTAGCATCAACAATTTAGGAAACTTACTCGTCTTGTTTATTTCTAGTTGAGTTACTGAAATTAGAACTAATGAATACTAGCCCCTGCTTATCAAGTTCATTCAATTAAACTTCACATTCTGAAGCTTTCCTCTTTTTTGCAGATTTTGATGTATGGTTTATTGTAGAAAATTTTGGTGAAGTTGAGTATTTTATGATAATCTCAAGTTTAAGGTGTTCAATTCTCATTTGTTACCATTTCAGGATTTTCTGAAATTCAATGAGTCTCGCTTACAACAATTTACCTTGTCAAATTTCTGAACCGATACCTTCGGGAGAAGGTGCTGGTGTTGGAATGATGAAAGGAGTGGACTCCATGGCTATGCCTGAAGGTTCCACATTATTTGACCTAATTCAAACTGGTATTAATTAGTTACACGCATGCTTCAGTTGGGGTGGTGGTTCATTTGAGGAAGGAATTGTCACTAGTAAAGGATGTCCCTGTGCTGTTTGCTATTGATCAAACATGAGGTTCATATTTATGGTTGGTTTTGCTCTACATCAATTAAAAACTTATTCTCCTTTTTACTTGTTTTTTTTTTCAGTATAACAACTGGTTCACATTCAGTGAATATGAAGAACCTGTGACCGTTCGTTCTTGCTGACCAATTCATGCCAGGGAACTTTCAACAGTGAGTTTGTTTTTTTTTTTTTTTGAGTAAGTGGTAAACCACACATTTTATTTATAATATTTAATAGAGAGAGTTGATTACAGGGAGCAATTCTTAATCAGGAAATTACAAAAGCATGGTTCATATGAAACTTTTCTCCTGATCAGAATGATCTCTGCGAATCACCTCAGTCCGGCCCTTGATCGCCTAGGGTCATCTTCAAAGGGGTCCCTTCCCTGGAAATGCGTTTCTGGGGGTGGTAGCAGAGAATTCCAGGGTGCGCTTCACCAGGTTTGCTGCCGCCTCCAGTTTTGGCCGTTTTGCAAGTGGAGCTGCATCCAACCAAAAGAGAGTGAGGAAGGAGATATCGCGAATAATTCTCAAAAAAACGCGTTGTTTTTCCTGAAAACATCGTCTATTCCTTTCACCCCAGATGCTCCATATGATTGCCATGACGGTGAGTTCCCATCCTCCGCGTAGGGTATGGTCCACCCTAAGGGGGGAGGCCCTCGAATCCCAGAGGGTTTTTAGCTCAGTGACCCCTGTGCTTATCCCAAACATGTGTCTGAAGTGGTTCCATATATTTGTAGTGTAAGGGCATGAAATAAGCAGATGCTCGACTGATTCGTCTTCGTTGTCGCATAAATAGCATCTAGTGCGTTCCCCTCTCCAGTTTCTTCTATGCAGGTTATCTAGCGTAAGGATTCGATTTTCCTTAGCTAGCCAGGCAAATAATTTGATCTTGAGAGGGCACGGTAGTTTCCAGAACTTGGTCCCTAGGTCAATCCTGATTCCCCATCATTACGAAGAGATCTGAGGATTTGCGGATGAATGTCTTGTTAGTGGTGAGCGCCCATTCCTTGACATCCACTTGCATGTTATCTGGTAGATTAGGGGGAAGAGCTAGTGCAAGTTTGATGAGCTCTAGGCTTTCTGCTTCTCCGAATGCTAGTGGACCTGGCTTGAGCAGTGGTAAACCCCTTTGTATTCTGCCTCTTGCTTGTTGGATGGTTAGATGCTTTTGGTTTGCTAGTTTATGTAAGCCTGGAAATGTGTTGCATATTGATTGACCATTCCACCAGTTATCCATCCAGAAATTTGTGGTGTGCCCCGTTCCAGGAGTGTACCTCATGTTTGCCAGTATCGGTGGGGCTTCTCGACATATTCCTTTCCAGAATGCTGATGCCCTCCCTGGGGCTTGCTTGTGAGGGTTGATGTATCCACGTCTTGAGTATACGTCCTGAAAAATCTTTTGGCAGATTCCGGCACCCTCAGTGAGAATCCTCCACCACCATTTTCCCAGAAGAGCACCATTGAAATGACGAAGATTTAGGATTCCCCATCCGCCATTTTCCTTGGGTCTACACAGTCTGTCTCAATGTACGAGATGGTAACCTCGTTTTTCTTTGTCTACTCCATTCCATAAGAACTCTTTCCTTATTGAATCAATCTTCTTAATGACCCATTCAGGGAGGCGGTATACCGACATCCAGTGAATCGGCATTGTAGAGACCACCGAGTTAAGTAGAGTGAGCCTTCCTCCTATCGATAGTAATTTACCTTTCCATGAGCCGAGCTTTCCCCTGATTCTTTCTATAAGTGTGTTCCAATCCTCCTTTCTGGGTCGTCCTCCTGATAAAGGAACTCCCAAATATTTGATCGGGAAGTTTGCCGTTGTACAATTAAGTATTTGGGCGAGTTCATTGAAGGAATTGTCAGAGGGCTTGATTGGGATGAGGACACTTTTGGTGTAGTTAATACTTAGCCCTGAGAGCCCTTCAAATAAGTAGAAGACGAGCTTGAGCATACGGGCGTCTGCCGTGCCTCCCGTACAAAATACGAGGAGATCATCAGCATATTGTAAAGTAGAGACTGTATTTTCCTTGTTAGCCCCAATCGGGATCCCTCTGTATATGTTAGCTTTGACCGCTTCTGATAACATCGTGGCCAAAACGTCTGTCGCCAAAACGAAGAGTAAAGGGGATAGTGGGTCCCCTTGCCTCAATCCCCTCTTGCTCCTTACGTACCCCATCGACTCCCCATTTATCAGAAAGCGTGCTTTGGAGGATGTCAGTAGGGTTTTAATCCATCGCACCCATCTGGGCCCGAATCCTCTGGCCTGTAGGATCTCGAGGAGGAAGTCCCAGTCTACCGTATCAAATGCTTTTTCAAAGTCAATTTTTATAAGGACCCCTTCCTCATTTTCACTCTTTAACTTATGTATCAACTCTTCAGCTGCGATGATATTGTCATGTATCATGCGGCCTTGGATGAAGGCTGTTTGGGATTCGTCCACAAGGTCGCCAAGGATACCTTTTAGCCGATTTGCGAGGACTTTGGATATGATTTTCATCGAGCAATTGATCAAGCTGATCGGCCTATAATCCTTGATGCTTTCTGGGGCGTTATTTTTTGGGATTAGCAGAATGTGTGCCCAGTTGATACGCTCCAGGTTTGCCGTGCCTTGGAAGAAGTCCTCGAAGAGTTTGAGCAGGTCTTCCTTGATGATGTTCCACCCTTGTTGGTAGAAGGTCATGGGGAAGCCATCCGGTCCAGGGGCTTTGTCCGCCCCCAACTCGTTGACTGCTTTCCGAATTTCGCCTTCAGTGAAAGGTTCATCGAGGTGACCCAGATCCACAATCCTTTTGTGCAAGAACAGTCGATCCCAGGAGGTTTTGTACCTCATCTCCCGTTCTTTACCAAAGAGATTGTTGAAATGATTTGTTATGACTGCTGTTATGTGAGCCGGGTCTGTGACTGCCGATCCCTCATATTGTATCTGGTGTATCTGGTTGACATTCCTTCGCTGACTGGCGACGGCATGGAAGAACTTTGTGTTGCGGTCTCCTAATTGTAGCCAGGTTATTCGGGATCGTTGCCTCCAATAGGCCTCCTCTTCTAAGATGAGTTTTTCATACTCACTCTTATGTGCCACTTCCTCCTCCGCCTCCCCCCTTGAGAGTTGTCTTGTCTCTTTCTGTGTATCTAGTGTGTTAATGACTGCCAGGAGTTCTTTTTTCTTTTCTGTCTTCTGGAATAAGTTTTCCTTTTTCCATACTCTTAACTTTGCCTTTACAGACTTTAGTTTCGCAGCTAATGTGGAACCACCGTTTTCTCTTCCGGGCTGGCTTTGCCAAAGGTCCTTGATCATGTCCCAAAAACCTTCCTCCTTTGCCCATTCTCTATTGAAGCGGAATGGGGTAGTGTGATGGGTGTGCTCCCCGCACTCTAGGCAGATCGGCGCATGATCCGATCTCACTCTAGGGAGGGTCGTTTGCCATATACGTGGGGACAGCAGTGTCCAATCAGTGGAGAGGAGAAACCTGTCTAGTCTTGCAAAAGTAGGGTTTTCCCTCCCATTTGTCCAAGTGAATCGTCTTCCGAGGAGGGGAGGATCTATGAGCATAAGGTCTTGTATCATACTTTCAAATTCTTCCCTTTCCTGGCTTCCGTGAGATGATGAGGTTGACTCTTCTTGTCGTCTGATAGTGTTGAAATCCCCACATACCAGCCATGGTCCATTCCATCGGTCCCTAATCATTCGGAGCTCCTCCCAACATGCGATTTTGAGATTTGAACTACATGGGGCATACACCGTTGTGATCATTCGTGGCGCATCCCCATTTGTCATGTCCTTCAGGATCACCGTAAGTGCAAATTGGTCTCGGGCCACACTTTGAAGGTTGTACTTGGAACTGTTCCATCCTATACAGCACCCCCCTCTTGTGTCCCTAGCCGGTAGCGCTTCCCATTTGTCCAAGTGCGAGCCCCCTATGGATCGCCATATTCCATTGTTTATGTTGCCCAGCTTTGTCTCTTGAAGACAACAAATATCGATTTTGTGGGGATAAAGGAGGTCACGAACTAGATATCGTTTCTTCCTTTTACCCAAACCTCTTACATTCCAGGACACTATTTTCATAAGATAACTTGGCAGGCCCGATTGTGTCTTGCAGGGGTAGAAAATGCTAGTTGATTTTCCTCCACTCCTGCACCCGTTCTGCCTCCTTCATCCGAATGTTCTGGATGTAAGAGGCCTTCTGTTCCTCCGAGTGTCCCAGATCTATTCCCATGAGCTGGGCTTTGGCTAGCATGTCCCTGTTTGGCCACTCACCAAAAATTAAAGGGGACGAGGAGGGGTTAATGTCATTACCTGAGGTAGTTGTTGGCGCGCGCTCCGCTGGTCGCCTTCTGGAGCTGCTTGGTGGGGCAATAAAACCTTCCTTCTCCAGTCTTTCCGCCAGCGGCTTCCGGAGTCTCCCACTTCGTCTGATGCCGTCCTTGGGTGGGTTCGGATTGGTTTCCTTGTGTTTTCCTTTGTTCCCTTCAGTGTGTGGTTCCTCTGGCCTCCTGTGATCTTGTGTTGCTTGTCCGGCTGAGTCTATTCCAGCTGTCAATATTTCCCATGCATCATCTGAGATTAAGATCCAGGACCCCCGGTAGGGCCTCCAAGTGTGATTGGATAAATCCATGTCTGGATCTGGGCCTGGATTATTGAAGTCCTTCCCTTTTAAAATGGGTTGTGTGTTTGGTGATCTCCTTTGAGGATGTTCTTCGGATGGGACTGGTGTCTTCTCTCCATGTGCGATTATCAAATTGGCTCCACCAGACTCATCCAGGGGGGCCCCTGCGGTTTGGTCAAAGCCTGCATGAGGTTCCTCATGGGACATGGGCTTATCAGGCCGGTCCTCTATGATTTGATCAGCATCTTTCTGGGGCTCTTCGTGGGGATCGGGGCTCATGAGGAAGGCTTCTCTGCTATGGTATATTCATCTCCTTTACCAGGGTCCTCATTGGGGCCTTCCATAGCTTGGTCAGGATTTATGGGCACCATAGATTCTTCTCCTCTCTCCTGGCTTTTTTCCCATTCCAGTTGGGCTTGCCACATGTCTTCAATTTCTTGTTCAATTTCCATTTCTAGTCTTTCCGCCATCTCATCATCCAAATCTTCATCTTCCTCATTATTAGAATTTGGATAACTAGGAATTGGATCAGCTTGAGTGTCATTATACTCTTCAAACCGGTTTACATTTGCTTTTTGTTTTGTTGAGTGAGTATTACATGTGTTGCTATCTCCTAGGCCCAGTTGGAGTATGTTTGGTTGATTATCATGCAGGGGGGAATTCTCCATAATTGCCACGTGTTTGTGAGATGAGTGTTGTTCAAAGATTTCCATGGGATTTCCACCATTTCTAGAGGACCGCGCATGTCTCTTCATATGTGTTTCGGACGTATCGGATACCGGCCTTGACCGGTTCTTCGTGCATGCAATTCCCGGTTTGTCCAAGGCTCTCAGTGACATGTGTCGAGCACCCGAGTCATGCTGTCTCGCTTCAACTCCTTTTTGTCGAGCGTCCGAGAGTTGATTACTCGCCATAGCACCATTTTGACTCCAATCCGAGTCTGCCACTTGTCCAGCTTTATCAGCGGGCATCCCAACGTCTTTCCTCCTCGTCTCATCGCGATTTGCTCGTACACTGTGGACGGCGTCACAGTGGGTAACGTGTGCAGAAGCGCTACCGAATTCCTTTTGTCTTTCAGTCAACTCGACGATGTCACGGTCTTTGTCCAACGGTCCAACCGTTGCCTTCCCCTTTCTCTGTCTTTCCTCTTCTTCCCGGCGGGTGGCTCCGGCGGGATTGCCAGTTGTCTCCGATTCCCACGGCAGAGGGGGTTGGCCATGCACAGTCTCCACCCGCACTGTGTATTTTCGTCTAAAAATACTACAGTCGATCGATGTTGGAAGCGTCCGACCACGGCGGAGCCTAACCAACGCCCGAAAATGAGTGGACCTGAGCCCTTCGCGGTACGCCAAGGTGAACCAGGCTCCCCAGCGGCTTCAAGATCTTCACCATGGTGTCTCTTCACGGCCCGAGCGGGGGAGGCCCTTGCCATGGATCCATCGATCTCGCCCTCGGCCTTCCACGTCAGCCGATTGATTCGACCACGGCTCAAAGCTGGCGGAGAACGCCGGGAAATCTATCTCCCCCCTGCTCTCGAGCCTCCGTGCGATGCTTGTCGAGGGGCATCGCAGGAGAAACCTCCGGTCATCATAGGTCTCCGCCTCCCACTTCAGCTCCGGGTCATGTTCAGCAGCCACCGCCTCTATGACTTTCTTAGGATCAATGATACATCTGAGCTTAGTCACCAACGCCACAGTGTAACGGTCTAAGTGGGTTTTCTCTTCCAACATTACTTCATCCACCGCCAAAGAAACATGATGTGGGCTCTCCTCCAGCAAAGTCTTTCCTTTCAGCTTCTCCTGTTCCCCTCCGCGATTCCTTGCGCCGGTGAGGTTGCTGGTGCTGTCCTTCGAGTGTCTTTTGGCCTCCTTCGCTCCCACGGTTTGATCCACAGGCGAGCGAAATCGTTCTCGCCCGGGAAATAGGGCACGGGCTTCTACGTGTCCCTCGCTCTAGCAGCGCACACTTCCACTCTTCTGCATCCTTCGCCAGGGTGCAGTACGCACTTCCCGCACACCTCGACGACGCCACTGGAAGTTCTCTTCGTCGGTGGTGAGTGCCGGCGTCGAGGTAGTCCGCCCAAGCTTGGCCTCGCCGTGCACGCATCCTTCACCACCGGAGAGAGGCGGCGTTTCTTCTTACGGCGGACCAGCTCCCATGGTTTCTCCTTCGAGCTCCCTGTGTCGAAATCCATCTTTGAGGGGCTTCCATCCTCCTGCTTGTGCCCCAAGGTACTCAGATGCTCCATACTTCCGGTGACGGCCGCCACGAAGCTTCTCTCCGGTGACACCCTTTGCGCTGGCGGCTTCGCCCTGTCCACATGACCGCGTTCTTCCCGGGGTCCGCCCGTGGCCGGAACAGAGTCGTGAGCTTGACGGGCTAGATCCCGTTGCTCACCCCGCCTCTGCTCCTGCACATTGGCCCCGTAGTCCGCTCTCCGTGGCGCATCCGCATCCCGTTGCTCAACAGTGAGTTTGATTCCGAGCTTGTGATGATGTTTTTGATATGCCTTGGCTTTTGTGTGGTAAAATTATTGTTATGATAAAAAGATCTGAACCCTCTTGTGTTGTTCCTCAGTTGGACTCCTTTCATACAGAATTGTTAGTTAGATCATGCAAATTGTGGTTTTCTTTACCACTCCCTTAGTATATGTGTGATGAGCTTTTCTACTCTCGATTTATCCAACGGAAATGGATCGGAGATGCGGTGGCTGGCTCCCTTCATTTAAGGCAAAGGTGCAGACTGAGCAGGTGTTAACAATTTCCCATATTTGTCTTCTGAAAGATAAATTTCTTAGGACTCGCAACAAATAACAGAGGAAGCTTTCTTTTGAATTTCTCTTATGATCTCCAAATTGTGAATTGTTTTTTGAAATTTACTCAAAAGCTTAGGAAATATCCCAGGTTGTTTATGAAAACACTCATCATTGTTTCCACTTTGTTACTTTGTAGAAAGGAACAGAAAAAATCATCAGTGAGGACTACAATTGTTTCTAGCCTATAGATTGTTCCCCAGCTGAAATGTGGTTTGATGCACCATCAGACTCAACAAACTCTGTGCGTTGGATAAGCGAACCAACTTTATTCTATCAATCTCTATCTCTATTAACTTAATGGTGTAATACTCTTTCAAATCAATGAAACTTTTGTGTCTTCTGTCTTGTTTCTGTTTTTTATTTTGGGTAAACTACCTGGATAGTCACTAAACTATGGGGTATATCCTATTTTGGTCACCCAACTTTAAAAATTTTTAATTGGGTCACCTAATTTCTTAAATTCATCCAAATTCATCCAAATGAAGGGGGCATTTGTTTGTTCCTAAAAAGTACATTGAAACTAACATGCGCCAATGTTTAATTGAAAGGGGCTAATAATGAAATATTATGATGAAATATTTTTGAAATGTGTTGAAATTAAAATATTTTAATTTCAAATAAAAGAATATGTATTCTGTCATATCCCGAGGCAAATCCAAGTCAATCCAAGGGAACAAATCCCGAGGAAAATCCAAGCCAATCCAAGAAAAAAAATCATCATGAGGCAAATGTGGGAAAATATAAATATGATTCCCAAAAAAATAAATAAATAAATAAAATAAATCAATCAAATCCAATTAGAATTTGAATTTAAAAAAAAAAAGAAAAGAAAAAAATATCAATCAAATCAAATTAAATTTTTGGAAGGATAAGAAAAGGAAAGGAAAAAAATCAAAGGGATGATTGATTTTGAATATTCTTGGGAAAGTAAAAAAAAAAAGAAAGGGAAAATCAAAGGTGGATTGATGATTATATAGGGATCCAAAGATGAAAAAAAAGGGGGGAGGGGAATAGCCTCTCTCTCTCTCTCTCTCTCTCTCTCGTTTTCCTCATCACCGCCAGCCCATCGCCACCATGCCGACTTCGGGCCGTCGCCTACGCCCGTCAAGCCTCCACATCTGCTGGAGAAAGAAGAGCGATCTCCATCATTTGATCTCGGTGGACAAGCGGACTTGATCCTGTCTCTAATGGCTTTGCGAAGGAGAGCGGGGCTCGGGTCCGCCAGATGAATATCATTGCCGGCGAAGTGCCGTTGATATCCTTTGATGCCAAGCGGATCCAACCATTTTGCCACGATGCGTCGGGCCATCGAAAACTACGGCGGCCACCACCCAAGCCACCGGAGAAGCCCATTGCTCCTGCCGCCATTGATGCTCTCAAGGAAGCCGATGCGATCCGTTGTCGTATTAGGGAAAATAGAGGAGAAAGGGACCATATCTGGCGAGCACTTTGCCTAGCAACCACTTTGTGTACGGAGAAGAAAAGAAGGGCCTTCGAAATCCTTGCTGAAATCCACCATGTAGCCGCCATTTGCTGCCCAGCCGCCAAACCCCACCGGTCATTGAGGAGGCACCAAAGATTAGGATGCTGTTACCGACGAGATGCCATCAACGAGATGTCCGAGATCAGCCTGTCACCGCCGATGAGACGCTGTCAAATGATTACAAACCACTGGAATCAAGAAAGGTTGCTGGTATTGTCCTTAAGAATTTCTTGGAGGTCGAGGATGCTACGAAGAAGAAGATTGAAAAAGAGGAATAATAACAGGAAGATGTTGCTTAGCAACGCCGAGAGCACCAGATGAAGTAGACCATCTCGGAGCACATGTGCCATGGCCTCTGCATCGCCGAGAGCCGCGTGTTCGAGCCCATGATCGTCACCAACTAGCTCTGATCTATCAGGCTCGCCTTCAAATTCTTCAATTGGGCCATTCGGCAACACCACTATAAGAGCCCAAACCATGCCTACAACCTCACATTGAAGATCTTCGCTGACGCTAAGGAGCTCAAAGCCATGTGAAATCCTGGCCTGCACCTGCGGATAAGTCGGAATAGCGGAAAAGATCATCCGTTCGAGAGTTCCTTCACTCGCTCTTCACCGCGTCAAGCGATGCAGCTTGATCGGTGGTGATCTTGAAGGCCATTCACCCGATGTGCTAACCTACAATATACTCACAATGCGGGGCCGGTGTTGATGGGTTAAACCATGCCGGAAATTTGGATGCTTGCAAGAACTTCTTGGGTGTTGTGAAACCAGATATTATTTGATGATCACAGGCATGTGGTTTCTAGTGAGCTTGAGAAAGCACACGAGTTGTTTGACGGAATGCTTGTGAGAGGGCATCTCCCTAATGTGTTCACTCACAACTCAATGATCTGTGGGGCCTTGATCTTGATCTCTAATCTTGTTTTAAGAGCTTGACTCTTGTAATGAAGCATGAGGATGAGAAAAAAATTATTCCATGATCTTTATGATGAGGTGGAGAGAGGAGCTTCTCATAAAAAAATATAGCTTCGAGGATTCTTAACTATGCCTGGCAAGTTTTCTTAGCTTCGAAGGAGGTTTAAAGTGAGGACAACAACAAAGCTGCTGGTTTGAATACTTTTCTCGGGATTCTTAACTATGCCTGGCAAGTTTTCTTAGCTTCGAAGGAGGACAACAACAAAGCTGCTGGTTTGAATACTTTTCAGGATGGAGAAAGGATGAGTGCCAAAGAAGCTTGATGTGTATAATGAAACAAGTATCATATTTCTTATCAAAGAGTTTGGATCTTTGGAATGTTGGCGGAATTAGATCAAGAAATTCAAGAGTTGTTGAGAGGTTCGGTCACTGTGTTGAAGCTTCAAGAGTTCTCATCGAAGTAAACCACAGTGAAGGCAAACATTGAAGCTGTACTCAATGATGTACTCAATGATGGCAAATGATGGTTGCTGAAGCTTCTCCTCAGGATCATCAAACCTGGAGAAATGGTACTTGATGGGTTCAATACTCTTTGGTTTGTTGAGAATATCATCTTGTTTTGGATTTCAATAAAAATAGAGATAAGCAAATGAAGATAATGGAGATGAGGATGAGTAGGAAATGATAAACAAAAGATGAAAATACTCTACAAGGCAATTCTATGAAGCAACTGGAGGATACCTTACAAAGCAACTAAATAATGGAGGCAAGAAGGAAATAAGCAATGAAACAAACCAGACAGAAGATCAAGAAGAAGACAATGTCAAATGAAACTAAAAAGAGACTAAAGAAGAAAGAACTACAGTGACAGGGCTGCAAAACAAAGCAAGGAATACAATGACAGAGCAAGATGAATACCACGAGTAATCTATTCTAAGAAGAGAACAAGCAAAGAAAAAAAATGCACAGAATGAAAATAATTGGTCTCCATGGAGAAAAAAAGAAGAGAGAAGAAAAGGAACAAGGCTACTGAAGATCCAGTGAAGAAAACTATTTTGTTTTATATGCATTGGCAAAAACATTCCTGCTGAAAACTAATGTGCACGTGACTGCAAAGATGAAATTGTAAATTGGATACTTGTCTTTTTTGCTCCAAATACCCATGATGTATGACAAATATCCAAGCCCATAATATGAAAAGAAGCGGTTATCCCTAAACTCATATTGGCTTTGTGTATGATGAGGTCATGAACACCATACAAGACTTACAGAACTTATGCACTTTTGCTAAAAATTCAGCCGACAAATTTGGAATAAAGTTGATTCATTGCTATTAGTCATTGGTGGTTTATGAGCCTTTGGTTACCAAAAAATCAACCAATGAGAAATCAATGTCATGCACTCAGTGTGCAAGATGATGGAATATAAAGTTCATTTGTTGGTAGGGGTTGAAGATCTATATTTTATTTGATTTTCCTATAAAATATTTCCAACTTCATGCTTATGCCTAATTTGGAGATAAGAGCAAGAGAATTCAAGGTTCAAAGTCTTCTCCATTTGTTTTTTCCAGCAACACATGGGTTAATTCGGCGAGTAAGTGATGAAGCCCAATTTGAATACAAATCCGTCAAGCACTCTTGAAACATACACAAGTACGGTCATAGATCCAACCAAAAAAAAAAAACAAAAAAAAACAAATTCCAAGGCAGTTTCATAAAACACAAATCTCATGGAAGTTGTGAGAGAAGTTCAAAAGCAAACAAAGACGATAAATGGAGCAAATAGCATGGGGCCCATACACATGGCCTCTATAAATTATCAAGAAAATTCATGGATAAGTTGCATGATATATATTAAAAGATAAATCCCAAAGCGTTATATATATATATATATATATATATATATATATATATATCAAGGTGATCCCAAAGCAATGAAGTATGCATATCTTGATGATGGAGCATTGGCCGATAAAGTATAAATCTCAGAGCGGCATCAACCTTAAAGTGACAATGGGCACACATTTTCAGGTGGCTAGTAAATGTGACTTTCAAAGCGGCATGGCGTTGAAACACTCATCTTGAGGCAATGCAATACAAATATAAACTCTATAGCGATGCAAGTCTCAAGCGGTGGTGGCGGAAGACATCTTGAGACAAACAAGCGACATAAATTCCAAAATAGCGAAACATACAAGCGGATTGCAGGATATATATAAATAAATGACATGTATGCATATATATGATGATATTTATATGTAACGGAAATTATGATTTGCAAATAAATGAAATTATTTTTGTTCATTGCCTTTACTTGTACTTATACTCTTAATCGGAGGTTCCCAAGACTCTGTCTGGGGTAATTAATAATAGAGGCTTGCCTCTATTAGGAATGAAAGAACCCACAAATCAAAACGAATATGATATTTGTGCTTCGATATATCGTTTGGTGTTCACACGATGCCAGACGCGTATTTTCGATCCCACAAATTCTGGCACGCTCGGTGGGGACCCATATTCCTCCTCCCATCTTTGAGGCAAAAGTACAAGTAGAAGCTTATGAACTTTGTAAGGGGACAACTACATACAAGATCTCTCCTGCAATTGGAAGTTCGGCATCCATAGAAGTCCTAATAGTGCCACACCTTCCACACATGGGACGTCAGCCTAATATGCTTTTCTTGGTCTGATATGAAGATCCAATGATAAAGAATCACAGGCTTTCATTTTGTAGAGGTTACCCCGGCCCAGCTTGAGAGAGTAGTTTCTACAGAAGAAGACAATGAGTGCATCTTCAAAAGGTTTGTCAGAAGGGAATCTTCAAACCTGCTAAAGGCTTGCAAAAAAAAAAATCAAAAAAAAAAATTAAAAAAAAAATAAAAAATAAAAAAAAAATAAAAAGGAAAAAAGAAAAGAAAAGACAAAAAAAAAGGAAAAGAAAAGAAAAGAATGAAAAAAAAGGAAAAAATAAAGGAAATATTATCTTGGGTGCACCTACTAAGGGATGAAGGTTTCAAATTAGAAGCTACACTTTGTCTCTTTCAAAGTTATAAAAATATTGAAATGGGTTCTTTCAAACCCCCTAGGTTGGCTAGAATGAACTCAACTGCTGCAGGGTTATGACCTCAACCCGATGAATATAAAGGCTGCAGGTCTCCAAAATGTCACCATAACAGAGGCTTCTCTATAAAAGAGCCCACCCGACATTAAGGAAGCTGTAATCAATAAGATGACGCTAAATCAATTATATCAAAAGTCAAAATAAAATATGGGGATATATATCAACTGGATGGTCATTGAAGCCCGAGGAGGCCCATCACACGCACCATTCACAAGATGCCACATAAGGTGCAATGGAGTCCTAAAAGGGCATAAAAGAAGAAGGATCAAGTCACATGCCGCACAGGGGGCAAGGAACAGGAGTTGACCTTCAACGACAAAATATCCCTAGATGGAAGATAATGAGGATGGGTCCATTTTCCTTCCAATTCAAAACCTTCTTTAAAGGGATGTACAAATCCATATCATCTAAATGGTCATGGAAGCCCGGGGAGACCCTCCATATGCATCATTCACAAGATCCTACATAAACTGTGATGGAGTCCCAAAATAGCATATGAAAAGAAGTATCAAGTCACATGCCACACAGGGGGCAAACAATGGGGTTCGAATCTCATGTTCCTAGAAGGAAAGATAGTGAGGATGAACTCATTTTCCTTCCAAACCAAATTCCTTCTTAAGGTATTTCCAACAAATGAAAACATGCAATATGCAAATACGACAACAGTTGGTTGGCCTAGTGGCATATCAACTTGAAGGCATATATACAGAAGTTGAATAGCCTTTTCCCTCAGCATAAAGAAAAGTTCAAGCCTGAGAAACAAGGACAAATCCCAAACATTTCTATCCTTGAGCAGTTGACAACAGTGATCCGGCAAGTGACACACAGATGGTCGTTGTTAAAATTGATAAGAAAATGATGCCTTATCTCGAAGGGTATAACGAGGATTGATACTTGCCTCACCTATGACAACTTGTGGGTATACAAGTGTAAAACCTCATTCCTTTAATAGTTTACTGCAAATCATGCAAGAACACCACAAATCTGCACTCAAGTCATTTCAGATATGGTCACAGATAAAAGACGCATTTCTGATATAAACTGGGGGCATGAATGATATGAAGAAATCTACGCAACAAAGTGGTCGATTCAGATGGTGACTGGCGATCGCGATGGGACTCTCTCTTCCGTCGATGAGACAGAGCCGATCTTTCCTTATCCGAAGCCGGGGGCAAGAAGCTCACCATCCAGCTCAGGGGAAATAAAATCCTCCATCAGTTCCCATAGAAGAAAGGACATCTCATCCGACATCAACAAAGGGGACGTGGAAAGCGACAATGGAGGGTGTGGATCCTAAAGCAACAATATTCTCAAATCCTAAGCGAGAAAGTGTGCATCCCGATGCAGTGAAGCACACATCTCAGAGCAGCACAGATCTCAAGGTGATGATGAAACACCTCTTGAGACAGTTGATGAAAATACAAACCCCAAGCGATGAAGTGTGCATCCCGATGCAGTGAAGCACACATCTCGAAGCATCACAACTCTCGAGGCAAGGATGGAACACACCTCTCGAGATAGCTGATAAAACACAAATATCAAAGCAGCCACAAATCTCGAAGCAACGATGAAAGACGCTTCTTGAGATGACAACAAATCCCAAATGATGAAGTGTGCATCCCGATGCAGTGAAGCACACATCTCAAAGCAGCACATATCTCAAGGTGATGATGAAATGCTCATCTCGAGGCAGCTGATGAAATACAAATCCCAAGCAAGGAGGTGTGCATCCCGATGCAGTGAAGTACACATCTCGAAGCAGCACAAATCTTGAGATCACGATCAAACACGTATCTCAAAGCAGCTGATGAAATATAAATTCTAAAATGGCACAAATATAAATTCCAAGATGGCACGAACCTTGAAGCATGGCGAAGCACACAACTCAAGATAGCCAATGAAATATAAATCATGAAACGACGCAAGTCTTGAGGCAGGGATGGAACACACCTCTCAAGACAGTCGATAAAAATATAAATTTCAAAGCGGCCACAAATCTCGAGGCGGTGATGGAACTCGCATCTCGAGGTGACTAATGAAATGCAAATCATACAAATTCAATGATGAAGCGTGTATCCCAAGGCAGCAGAGCACGCATCTTGAAGTGAGATACGGTGAGGCACACATCTCAGGATAGCCCATGAACATATAAATCCCCAAAATGGCGCAAATCTTGATGCATGGTGAAACACGTATCTCAAGATAGCCGATGAAAATATAAATCCCGAAACGACGCAAGTCTTGAGGCCATGATGGAGCACATATCCCAAGACGGTCGATGAAAGTACAAATCTTGAAGTAGCCACAAATCTCGAGGCGCCGATGTAGCACGTATCTTGAGGTGGTTATAATTCCCAAAACAAAATATATATTCCCAAAAACAATTAGAAATCCAATGGTGAAGTGTGCATCTCGATGCAGTGAAGCACACATCTCAAAGCATCATAGATCTCGAGGTGATGATGGAACGCACATCCCGAGACAGTTGATGAAATACAAATCCCAAATCAATAAAGTGTGCGACCCCACAATAGCGAAGCACACCTTGGAGCAACACCAATCTCAAGGGGTAGTAGAGAACATATCCTGAGACAGCTGATGAAATACAAACCCCAAATTGATGAAGTGTGCATCCTGATGTAGTGAAGCACACATCTCAAAGCATCACAAATCTCAAGGGGGCATGGAGCACGCATCTCGAGGTAGATGATGAAATACAAATATTAAAGCAGCCATGAATAATCCGAGACAACGATGGAGCACGGACCTCAGGATGGCTAATAGAAATACAAATCCAAAACAACTACAAATCTCAAAACGACGATCTAGCATACACTTCAAGGTGGCAACAAATCCTAGGAGCATTGAAGTGTGCATCCTAAGGCAGTGAAGCACAAATCTTGAAGCATCACAGATCTCGAGGGGGTAATGGAGAGCCCGTATCTCGAGATAAATGATGAAATACAAATATCGAATCAGTCATGAATTTTGAGATAGCAATAGAGCACAAGTCTTAAGACGGCTAATGATGCAAATATTGAGGCAACAAAGCACACATCACAATTCTCAAGGTGATCGAGACACAAATCCTGATACTTCCTGAGAGTACAAAATCCAAGATGGCTAAAGGATACAAATTTTGAGGTGGCTTTCCAAAGCGCATTCGACACCACTTCAAGAGCTAATGGAAAAGTTGGATAGAACCAGTCCAAAAGTGTTATCCGATCATAGAAGCTGAAAGTCAAAAATGAAAGAAGACATCAAAGCTTATTTCTTCATACTACAAATGACGCCATGGAGCTCCATAAACCTATTAAATGGCTGGGGGCAAGCTACGATGCATATGAAATCAAAAGAAAATGGGATATGACACATATAAAAGGAAAAATGTTTTCCAAAAATATATATAAAAATGGAAATTCTTTACTTGGGTTCTCAACCACTCATGTGATCTATGAGATCACCAAGGAAATTCGAAATCTTAAACCTATACCCTCTATCAATGAGGTAAGGTATAATATGACTCTTGAAATTTTACATGCTTCCGATACGGAACCAAGATTTCAAAGGGGAAATATAGAGTGTCAAACTTGTATCCTCCATTAATGAGGTCAGGTAAAATATGACGCTCCTAAAAAATGATGAAATCTTCATTTGGGTTCTCAAACATATAATGAGATCATAAAGATATATGAAATGTCAAACTTGGGTTCTTAAACATATAATGAGATCACCAAGATATATGAAATGTCAAACTTGGATTCTCACACCCATATGATGAGATTACCAAGGAAATATGAAATATCAAAACTTGTACCCTCCATCAATGAGGTCAGGTGAAAATAGAACACTGGAAGTTTCACATACTCCAAAAATGGAATTGAGATTTCTAAAAATGATGAAATGAAAAAGTGCTCCCTTGGTTTCTCAAATACTTATATGATGAGATAACCAAGAAATATCAAATTTTAAACTTGTATCCTCCAGCAATGAGGTCGAGAAGAAACACATATTTGGAGGCTCGCAACTCACTATCAAATAAGTTGAAGGAGACTCCAAAATATATAAGCCTGACTTCCCAAGTGTTGTAAGACGGTCAGAGCTTTAAATGGAGAAGCTTATTCTTTGGCAAGAGTAGCAAAGGAACTAGCAAATCCCAATCTATGAGGAAATTCAAATGAAATAAAAGACCCATAAGTACAATCCTCAATGGTGTCAAAGAGGAAAGTATTGGGGGCAAAGTGGAAGTCTTCACCCTCGAGATGTCAGAGGAAGATCGGAGGCAGCCATTTATGAAATACTTGTAATACGATAAATTCCCAGGGGGCAAATCAGAAGGCCTTCAGATAAAGCGACGAGCCCTAAGATTCACCCTCATATATGCGATATTTTTCATATGAAGAAGCGAACGAAGTCATTCACGATGTACACTTCGTGATATGTGGTGCACATCAATCTAGGCCTAAGATGCGACTTAAGAGTAAGCGCATGGAATATCATTGGCCAACCATGGTAAAAATTGTATTGAACATGCTAGAAGATGCCATCTGTGCCAAAAGATGTTATCTATGCCAAAAATGTTATCCATCAACATCCAAATCCAAAGAAAGCTATGTCCAAAAACCAGGGAGATTGACATGTTGTGGGTTTGTCATACCACTTGTTGGATTACAACACGATCCACACCATACTCCTCGGTGTTTGGAATTGAAGCATCCCTCTCCCTCGAAATTCAAATGGCATGAAATTTCAAATGAAAGCAATATTTGACTTCACTTAAATGAATTGGACTCTCTCGACAGGAGAAAGATAAAAAGTGCAGCAGAATCTTGAAGTCAATAGAGCATATATGTCCTATGTCCCAGGCTTACAAAGGGAGAAATGGTTCTAGTCCTAAGGAGACCCATCATCAGCAATGAAAAAAAAAATGAATGAATGAATAAAAAAAATGAAAAAAAATGAAAGAATGATGAAAAAGAAAATGATGATGACCTCAGGTCTCCCAAAAAAGGCATAGCCATAAAGATGAAAAAAAAAAAGGAAAAAGGGCATTTATATGTTCATACTTCTCTCTCTCAAATAAATTTCGTGAGAGAAGTATGAAGGGGGCATTTGTTTGTTCCTAAAAAGTACATTGAAACTAACATGCGCCAATGTTTAATTGAAAGGGGCTAATAATGAAATATTATGATGAAATATTTTTGAAATGTGTTGAAATTAAAATATTTTAATTTCAAATAAAAGAATATGTATTCTGTCATATCCCGAGGCAAATCCAAGTCAATCCAAGGGAACAAATCCCGAGGCAAATCCAAGCCAATCCAAGAAAAAAAATCATCATGAGGCAAATGTGGGAAAATATAAATATGATTCCCAAAAAAATAAATAAATAAATAAAATAAACCAATCAAATCCAATTAGAATTTGAATTTGGAAAAAAAAGAAAAGAAAAAAGAATATCAATCAAATCAAATTAAATTTTTGGAAGGATAAGAAAAGGAAAGGAAAAAAATCAAAGGGATGATTGATTTTGAATATTCTTGGGAAAGTAAAAAAAAAAAGAAAGGGAAAATCAAAGGTGGATTGATGATTATATAGGGATCCAAAGATGAAAAAAAAGGGGGGAGGGGAATAGCCTCTCTCTCTCTCTCTCTCTCTCTCTCGTTTTCCTCATCCTCATCACACGCCATGACCCATCGCCACCATACTTCGACTTCGGACGCCGTACTTCGCCCGTCAAGCCTCCACATCTGGCGGAGAAAGAAGAGCGATCTCCATCATTTGATCTCGGTCGGACAAGCGGACTTGATCCACATCTCTAATGGCTTTGCGAAGGAGGCAGGCTTCGGGTCCGCCACCGATGAGATATCATTACCCGACAGTGCGTTGATATCGCTTTGATGCCAAGCGAGATCCAACCATTTTGCCGCTGATGCGTCCGGGCGGCGAAAACTTCGGCGGTCACCACCCAAACCACGGAGAAGCCCATTGCTCCTGCCGCCATTGATGCTCTCAAGGAAGCCGATGCGAGATCCGTTGTCGTATTCGGGAAAATAGAGGAGAAAAGGGACCATATCACGGCGAAATCGCCTAGCCACTGTGTATCCGGAGAAGAAAAGAAGGGCCTTCGAAATCCTTGCTGAAATCCACCATGTAGCCGCCATTAGCTGCCCAGCCGCCAAACCCCACCGGTCATTGAGGAGGCACCAAAGATTAGGATCTTTATTGGCGAGATGCCATCAACGAGATGTCCGAGATCACTGTCACCGATGGAATGACATTTGTCAAATGATTACAAACCACTGGAATCAAGAAAGGTTGCTGGTATTGTCCTTAAGAATTTCTTGGAGGTCGAGGATGCTACGAAGAAGAAGATTGAAAAAGAGGAATAATAACAGGAAGATGTTGCTTAGCAACGCCGAGAGCACCAGATGAAGTAGACCATCTCGGAGCACATGTGCCATGGCCTCTGCATCGCCGAGAGCCGCGTGTTCGAGCCCATGATCGTCACCAACTAGCTCTGATCTATCAGGCTCGCCTTCAAATTCTTCAATTGGGCCATTCGGCAACACCACTATAAGAGCCCAAACCATGCCTACAACCTCACATTGAAGATCTTCGCTGACGCTAAGGAGCTCAAAGCCATGTGAAATCCTGGCCTGCACCTGCGGATAAGTCGGAATAGCGGAAAAGATCATCCGTTCGAGAGTTCCTTCACTTTCGCTCTTCACCCGTCAAACAAGCAGCTTGATCGAGTGGTGATCTTGAAGGCCATTCACCCGATGTGCTAACCTACAATATACTCACAATGCGGGGCCGGTGTTGATGGGTTAAACCATGCCGGAAATTTGGATGCTTGCAAGAACTTCTTGGGTGTTGTGAAACGGATATTATTTGATGATCACGGGCATGTGGTTTCTAGTGAGCTTGAGAAAGCACACGAGTTGTTTGACGGAATGCTTGTGAGAGGGCATCTCCCTAATGTGTTCACTCACAACTCAATGATCTGTGGGGCCTTGATCTTGATCTCTAATCTTGTTTTAAGAGCTTGACTCTTGTAATGAAGCATGAGGATGAGAAAAAAAAAATTATTCCATGATGCTGTTATGATGAGGTGGAGAGAGGAGCTTCTCATAAAAAAAAATATAGCTCAGGGATTCTTAACTATGCCTGGCAAGTTTTCTTAGCTTCGAAGGAGGTTTAAAGTGAGGACAACAACAAAGCTGCTGGTTTGAATACTTTTCTCGGGATTCTTAACTATGCCTGGCAAGTTTTCTTAGCTTCGAAGGAGGACAACAACAAAGCTGCTGGTTTGAATACTTTTCCAGATGGAGAAAGGATGAGTGCCAAAGAAGCTTGATGTGTATAATGAAACAAGTATCATATTTCTTATCAAAGAGTTTCAGATGCTGGAATGTTGGCGGAATTAGATCAAGAAATTCAAGAGTTGTTGAGAGGTTCTGTCACTGTGTTGAAGCTTCAAGAGTTCTCATCGAAGTAAACCACAGTGAAGGCAAACATTGAAGCTGTACTCAATGATGTACTCAATGATGGCAAATGATGGTTGCTGAAGCTTCTCCTCAGGATCATCAAACCTGGAGAAATGGTAACAGTAGGTTCAATGCTACTGGTTTGTTGAGCATATCATCTTGTTTTGGCTTGCAATCAAAATAGAGATAAGCAAATGAAGATAATGGAGATGAGGATGAGTAGGAAATGATAAACAAAAGATGAAAATACTCTACAAGGCAATTCTATGAAGCAACTGGAGGATACCTTACAAAGCAACTAAATAATGGAGGCAAGAAGGAAATAAGCAATGAAACAAACCAGACAGAAGATCAAGAAGAAGACAATGTCAAATGAAACTAAAAAGAGACTAAAGAAGAAAGAACTACAGTGACAGGGCTGCAAAACAAAGCAAGGAATACAATGACAGAGCAAGATGAATACCACGAGTAATCTATTCTAAGAAGAGAACAAGCAAAGAAAAAAAATGCACAGAATGAAAATAATTGGTCTCCATGGAGAAAAAAAGAAGAGAGAAGAAAAGGAACAAGGCTACTGAAGATCCAGTGAAGAAAACTATTTTGTTTTATATGCATTGGCAAAAACATTCCTGCTGAAAACTAATGTGCACGTGACCTGCAAAGATGAAATTGTAAATTGGATACTTGTGCTGTTTGCTCCAAATACCCGCAGTATGACAAATATCCGAAGCCCATAATATGAAAAGAAGCAGTTATCCCTAAACTCATATTGGCTTTGTGTATGATGAGGCTGTGAACACCATACAAGACTTACAGAACTTATCTGCCTGCTAAAAAATTCAGCCAGCAAATTTGGAATAAAGTTGATTCATTGCTATTAGTCATTGGTGGTTTATGAGCCTTTGGTTACCAAAAAATCAACCAATGAGAAATCAATGTCATGCACTCAGTGTGCAAGATGATGGAATATAAAGTTCATTTGTTGGTAGGGGTTGAAGATCTATATTTTATTTGATTTTCCTATAAAATATTTCCAACTTCATGCTTATGCCTAATTTGGAGATAAGAGCAAGAGAATTCAAGGTTCAAAGTCTTCTCCATTTGTTTTTTCCAGCAACACATGGGTTAATTCGGCGAGTAAGTGATGAAGCCCAATTTGAATACAAATCCCAAGAGTCAAGCACTCTTGAAACATACACAAGTACGGTCATAGATCCAACCAAAAAAAAAAAACAAAAAAAAACAAATTCCAAGGCAGTTTCATAAAACACAAATCTCATGGAAGTTGTGAGAGAAGTTCAAAAGCAAACAAAGACGATAAATGGAGCAAATAGCATGGGGCCCATACACATGGCCTCTATAAATTATCAAGAAAATTCATGGATAAGTTGCATGATATATATTAAAAGATAAATCCCAAAGCGTTATATATATATATATATATATATATATATATATATATATATATATATATCAAGGTGATCCCAAAGCAATGAAGTATGCATATCTTGATGATGGAGCATTGGCCGATAAAGTATAAATCTCAGAGCGGCATCAACCTTAAAGTGACAATGGGCACACATTTTCAGGTGGCTAGTAAATGTGACTTTCAAAGCGACATGGCGTTGAAACACTCATCTTGAGACAGCCAATACAAATATAAACTCTATAGCGATGCAAGTCTCAAAGCAGTGGTGGCCAAGAAGACATCTTGAGACAAACAAAGCGACATAAATTCCAAAATGACGAAACATACAAGGCAGTGCCAGATATATATAAATAAATGACATGTATGCATATATATGATGATATTTATATGTAACGGAAATTATGATTTGCAAATAAATGAAATTATTTTTGTTCATTGCCTTTACTTGTACTTATACTCTTAATCGGAGGTTCCCAAGACTCTGTCTGGGGTAATTAATAATAGAGGCTTGCCTCTATTAGGAATGAAAGAACCCACAAATCAAAACGAATATGATATTTGTGCTTCGATATATCGTTTGGTGTTCACACGATGCCAGACGCTTATTTTCGATCCCACACATCCGAAGGAGCGACTGGCCAGAGATCAACAGCAGGCGGAGGACAGAGGCGAGGATTAGCGGCACCAGGCTGAGGAACACAGTGTGGGAGGATGGGAGCTGGTGCGAAGCAAACGCTACAAACACCGTCGTGAACCCATGAACAGTCGAGAAGAGAGGCGCTCTCCATATAGAGACACTCGACGATCTCCACCGCTTCGCCATTCGCCGCCTATGATCCGCACACCCATGAGCATGATTATGGTGTGCGGGCAATGCTTAAGGCTTGGGCACAACGCTATGGAGTGTCGAAGAGCAGCTACCTGTAGAATCTGTGGCGAGGTGGGTCACAAGAGCCTGGCATGCCGGCGAGGCCGCACCAGAACAGTAACCGACTCAGGGGCTAACCAAGAAAATAGAGTTAGGAAAGCGGTAAGCAAGAAGGCAAGGAAGAACATAAGGGAAGCTACGAGCATCCGGGATGGTCGAGCCTGGAACCAGAATCACAACCCAAGACCCACCACCGGCATCAACCCTCTGGCGTCAACAGGGGAGAAGCAACCACTGGATGATGAATAAGAAGCAGAGCAACCACAGGAGAGGATGAAGAGCTTCATCATCATAACGGTATCCGACGTCCGTGGGGGAAGGGTGGATGATCGGAAGGTGGCTAAGATGCTGAAAGAAATCATCGATGAGCACTGGGCATGGGTGGTGAAGCCACTCAGAGATGGTCGATTCATGGCTCACTGTTCCTCCGCCTCGATGGTACGTAGTTTGGTGACCTCAGGCCAGATGCCCTTGCCGGACTTCACCATAGAAAGAAACCCAACTCAGCCTAATTGATAGTTGGATTGACACTTTCTCCATCACTACTCTTCTGGATGACAAACTCAACCACGCCCAATGGATGCTCACAACTGTATACGGACCATGCGAAAGGGAGCTCAAGCAGACATTCTGGGAGGAACTCCAGGATATACGGAGAAGATGGCGGGGCTCGTGGTTGCTAGGAGGGGACTAACTCAATAAGGGAACAAGGGGAACGAAGCTCTGGCACTGGTAGCTCCCAGGACCAGAGGGATTTCAACACCCTCATTGAGGACTTACAGCTATACGACTAGGGCTAGCAACGAGCCGAACTTGAACGAGCTGAGCCCAGCTCGAGTTCGGCTCGAAATTCCCAATATCCAGCTCGAGTTCGAAAACACTCAAAATTTTATGTTCGAGTTCGGTTCGATAATATCTATAAAGTTTGAGTTCGATTCGAAAAAGATCGAAATTAAAAATTAAAAAAATATAAAATTATAATAAATTTCACCTTACATCTGTTAAAACTTTGTATCAAATCTAATACTCCAATCTCACTTTTCCAAATGAGAAATTAAAACTTAATTCACACCATTCCATGGCCCTATCTATACAAAAGATTTTCAGAAATTCCTTAGAATAAATTCTATCATACATTTCAATTGTTGGACCTTCAAATTTTCCTAAAGAAATGCCTATCCGCAATCGATCACTTTGATTGGCTCCACAGTTGTATCTTTGGGGCAACAATTCCTTCTCCTTGGTATCCTGTATTCAAAATGAATCAATTGTTCTTTTAATTCCAGGAACAACCAAATCAAATAACAAATGAACACTTCATAGTTCAAATTAGCCCACCGAGTATTGATCATGAGCTCTCGGGACTTTGATTCTTCCTCCTCTCCCATCGGCTCCAACAAGAATCAAACTTCTCGTTTATTTGTGCTGTGTGGTGAAAGATGGAGAAGCTTTACGCTTCTGCTATCACGAGAAACATTCAACTTTAAAGCATTGAAAATGATGGAAGAACAAATCCTAGAATCATTAGAACAACATTTCAACTCCCAAAAGCAAGGAATATCTCAATAAATATCGCATGAAAGCACTCATTTATCCATTCCTAAACTTTCATCAAAACCAAACAACAAAGAGTTTGATGTGAGATAAATGGATCGTATCAAAAGCAGAGGAATTAGTGAAAGAAAACAAGAAAAAAGGAGTGTTGATGGAGTTGTTTACCTCCGAGAATTGGAGATCGATGATGGAGATAAGAAGCCTTGATGATGGTGAAGCAGCGACAAAGAGACCCAACTTCGTGGCAGTGGAGAATGGATGATGGATGCTTGGGAGTTGGGGAATTTCTTTGGGATGGGGATCAAGAGAGGGAGAGAGAGAGGGCGTGGAGAGAGAGGATTAGGCGGGGGGTGCCGCCCGTCGGGTCTCGGGAGTTAGAACTTAGGGTTAGGGTTTGGGTCAAAGAGAGGTATATATATATATGTATTGTTTTGAGAGATTCTAACCCGTTGGATCATTTGATCCAACGCTGAAGAAGTTAAATTTTAAAAATTTATTACTTGAATTTAAATTTACAAAATTTATTACTTTAAATAATTTAAATTATATATATATATATATATATATATATATATATTCGAATTTCGAACCGAACTCGAACGAGCTGACTCTAGCTTGAGTTCGACTCACTTATTTTTCGAGCTCAAATTTGAGTTTAAGTTCAGTTTGTTATTAAAATAATCGAATCGAACTCGAGCCAATATCGAACCGAACTCGAGTTGCTCGCGAACAGTTTGATTGTTTGCCAGCCCTATATACGACCCTCCATTGAGGGGAAGAAGATATACTTGGACGAACGGCAGAGAAATCCCAACAATGATACGCCCAAATAGGTTCCTCCTATCACCGGAGTAGCTGGCGATCTTCCCCCAAGTAACCTTATCTGCACTACCACGTTTTTGCTCAGACCATGTCCCCATCGCCCTAGAATGGGGCTACCTGGGACCCAAGCATCACCCCTTCCGGTTCAATCGTAGTTGGGGAAAGATGAAGAGCTTCTAGGACATGGTAAGCAATTGGTGGCAATGTGAAGAAATTGTAGAAGCGGGGGACTTTCAAATGGGCGAAGAGACTGAAGTTGTTAAAGACAAACCTGAAGACTTGGGGCAAGAGTTATATCAATAGCAACACCAACGAAAGAAAGAACTCCTCCAGGAAATCGAGGCCATGGATGTCAACCTCGAATAGTACACTCTCACAGCCGAAGAGGAAGCCCTGTTCCTAGCAAACAAGCAGGAATATGAAAACCTAATCAGTGCCGAGGAAGAACACTGGCGCCATTGCTCCCGTGTGACATGGCTTAAAGAAGGGGACAAAAACACCCATTTCTTCCACTCAATTGCCAACCAAATATGAAGTCACAATTGGATACATCAACTAACAGTGGAAGGGCAGAGCTTGAACCAACAGGATCAGATTGGGAAGGCAATCACGGAACACCTCAGGAGGCTATTTGGAAGCAAAAGGGCACATAGCATATCTACAGATTGGTCATTAATATTCGCAAACCAACCAATGGTAGACCTCTCCTTGCTAGACAACCCATTCACGGAATCTGAAATATTCAGGGAAATACAGGAGCTAAATCCATATAAGGCACCTGACCTAGATGGCTTCCCTATGACCCTCTATCAACAAGGGTGGAGGTTCGTAAAGGAGGACATCCTTCAAACTTTCCAGGAGCTATATCAGGGCACATCAAATCTGGAAAAACTAAATTGGGCACACATATTGCTACTACCTAAATCAAGTGAGGCAACCGCAGGTAAAGACTACCGGCCGATAAGCCTACTAAACTGCTCCGTGAATATCATCACCAAGGTGCTCGCTAATCGACTACAAGCGGTCATAGGTGACCTAGTGAATGAAAACCAAACCGCATTCATAAAAGGCAGAACCTTCCAAGACAGTGTTGTCATGGCAGAGGAGCTTATCTACCATATGAAAAGGAAAGGAGGAGTCTTAATGAAGGTCGACTTCGAAAAGGCCTTCGACATAGTGGACTGTGAGTTTCTCATAGAAATGCTACAAGCTAGGGGTTTCAGACCACGTTGGACTGGGTGGATCCGGGGAATCCTAACATCTTCGAAATCCAGATTCCTAATTAACGGGATCCCTGCGGGCTATGTCCGGCACTAGCGGGGACTTCGGCAAGGGGATCCCCTTTCCCCCCTATTATTTACCCTAGCCATGGAGGTCTTCTCTCAAATGATCACATGGGCGGTACGAGAAGGCATTTTCGGAGGCTTCAAAATAGGTGCCTGTGATGGGGAGCGAATTTCGGCCCTTATTTATACAGACGATCTTCTTGTCATCATCTCTGGGGAGGCAGAGGACTTTCGAGTCCTAAAGCTCATTTTCTATCTATTTGAGGGACTCACGGGGCTCTGAATCAATTACCAAAAGAGTGTAATAGTGCCCATAGGTATTGCACCGCCGGAGTACAATGGCCTAGCCATCATGATGGGATGCAAAGTGCAACAACTGCAGATAAACTATCTGGGGATCCCATTGTCCGGAAGCAGACCTCGGAAAGCGGACTGGCACACACTTATCCACAAAGTGAGAAGCAAACTAGGGGCATGTAAAGGCAGGCTTATATCCATGGGGAGGCGTACTACCCTCCTCAATTCAGTTCTATCGACGATCCCCAACTACTGGATGGCAATGTACAAGCTCCCCCAATGGGTGATCTGCCAAATCGCCAGTATTAGGAGGGACTTTCTCTGGCGCGGTACAAATCCCTTTCGAAACGCCCTACTGCTTTGGTGCGATGGGAGAAACTCACGCGAGCGAAGGACCTAGGGGGATGGAGCATCATCAACCTGAAAGCCTTCAATGAAGCACTGCTCGACAAATGGTGGTGGCGTCTGCTGAGGGGCGAAGCGGTGATCTGTTGCAAAATCATTGCACACGCGTATTACCGGGGCTCCAAACTAAACCCGTTCAAACAAGCATCAGCACGAACATCATATTTCTGGAAAGGGGTGGTTGAATAGACTGACCTTACCAGGGCAAACATGGTCATCAAGGTCGGATCAGGGGAGACAACAAGTGTATGGTATGACAACTGGATTGACCACCGCAACCCTTGTCGCTCTTTCCCAGAGCTTCAAACATTGTTGGCAAAGGGAGATCTCCTAATCAAGGAAGCAAGGGAGAACCAGCAAAGAGGCATCCCACTCCTCAGACCAGGCCCTCTATTCCAAGGAGCCACGGAAATGATTGCACAAGTACAAGAACAACTGGGGAACGACAACCCGGACAAGGAAGACCGAAGATATTTGAGACTAACTCCAAACCAGCTCTTCTCGATTAAAACCCTATACCGCTTCCGAATGGACAGTGGAGAGAGGTGCCCCCTCCCTCCCTCCTTTTGGAAGCAGGCATGTCCGCAGAAGATTAAGCACTTCGCCTGGTTGGCATGGGAAGACAAGCTTCCCACACTCCAAAACCTCACGAAGAGACAATGGAGAGGCGAAAGGACAAGATGTTACCTATGCGACAGGGAGGAGGAATCTACGGAACACCTATTGATCCAATGCCAATACTCAAGGGAGATCTGGTCCCACTACGGAAGGATTATAGGCTTAGTGCCACTCCCCAACCAGATACAAGATCTGTGGGGACGCACCACCCTCGCCAAACAAATGGAGAAAACCCTCCGAAAGGGCTGGAACTTTCTCGTTATGGCCATCACATGGCGTATTTGGCTGGAAAGGAACATGCAGTGTTTTCAAGATAAACACCATGTTTACATGAACTTACTACGCTACATTGACTTCTTTTTCCTATCGTGGCTCGACGCATCACACGCTACCATGAGGAACCAACTCCAAGAAATGCACACCATCATCAGACAAAGCTTGTCCATCACAAGGGAGACCCAAACGCAAAGACCACAAGATGCAAACTTTGAGGAGGAGGAGCCGGGGGGACAACCAGGGAACGAAAGGAACACGAAAAATCATTCAGACCCACCCTGTAACATGGGGTCCACTAGGAACCCCACTTGTGTTGGCTCACATACGAACCCCCATGTAATCCTCAGGGACCCTCCCTGACTGCTTTAATTAATCTAATAAATAAATATGATTTATCTACCAAAAAAAAAAATTCTTTTGTCACCAGTTTGCAAAACCGTGAATCCACAAGGTTTTTTTTCATAATTTTCCCTTCAACATATTTACAAGAATATTTTTCAGTTTTATGAATCACACTTCTAATCCACCATAGTAACTGCAAAACTGAGCACCATATTAAATCTGAGATAGTGAATTTAAGAAGTTAGGTGATCCAATTGAAATTTTTTAAAGTTTGTTGACCAAAATAGGATATACCTCATAGTTTAGTGACTATTCAAGTAGTTTAAATGTGAATAGTGGTGATGATGTGGCAAGCCACGTAAACCAGTGGTGATGATGTGGCTTGCCACGTAAGCCCACTGTTAAAGGCGTTGGCGTTAGTGACTCAATTGGATGAATTTAAGAAGTTTGGTGACCCAATTGAAATTTTTTAAAATTGGGTGACCAAAATAGGATATACCTCATAGTTTAGTAACTATCCGGGTAGTTTACCCTTTTATTTTTGTGGACAAAGAAATGAGACAGCTCCATGTAATGAATCAGTAAAAAGGAAATAAATCCAATTGCTTTGTTGGCTCATTGGATTCAAGTAGTATTTACATATTTCTAAGATTGAGTCAAGAGAATAACAACCCTACAGTGTAAGACTGATTAAAAGATTAGGTTGATGAACTTAGCCATAAAGGTTAAGGATTATGTATATATTATAAAATTATCTATTGAGTTCCTTTGATAACTCCAAGAATAACCATTCTGTCCTTTTTCTCATAGTTTTTAAGTAATTTATGTCTTCGTGCGTGTGTCAAAACACACAAATGGAGGCAAATGCTCAACTATAAAAATTTAAAAAAGCCAACTGGTTTCATGTGTGTGTATTTATCCACATGGATATATATAAGGACAAGGGAAAATAACAAAGAAAAAAAATTGCAGCACATCAGGCCATTGGGTGTTGGTAAGTTCAAGTGGAAAGGAAGACTGACAAGGACTTGGTCTAACTATCATTCAAAGGCTTTGTTGTATAAGAAGGAACAAGCCTGAAGCTCCTTGGGTTCCTGAAATTATCACCATTAGAACAAGAACTTGAAAACAAGATGAAGGATGGGACACCGAAGACGGAGAGCTCTGTATCATCATCGAAGATCGGGGACCGATGCTCATGGGTGGCGAAGCAACAGAGGACTCGCTGCTACATTGTTCGCCGATGCGTCATTATGCTCCTCTGCTGGCGTGACTGATTCTCATGCATGCTCTTCATGTTTATCAGTTCATGCTCACTTGCTTGCTATCCTTATTCATTTATTTCATTCATTAAATATTGAGAAAAGTCAATGCAGTACTGCATGAGATATATTTGTGGAGCATTGGGTTTTCAGCTCCACCTCTGTATGTTGATTGGTGAAAATTGGAATGGATGTGTTCTGTGTGAATGAAAAAGTGTTCAAGTGTAATGCTGTGAATTATAACAGAGATTTAGGGCACCATGGCAATGAACATTCAAGTTTACGCTAATTTTGCATGTTGTAAACATATAACAAGCTCTGAAATTTTTATGTAAGAAATAGTTCAATGGAAATACCGATAAATAATAATGAATTGAACTCCGAACAACAAATATGAATCAAGAGGCTGAAAAGACGGAGAACCAGAAGCACTAGAGATAATTCGGGAGATTTGTAGTAATTGGTCTATTTTTAACTGAGATTTGGTTATAATTTGCTTAGAACGTGCAATTCCTGCTTTAGCTGATCTCTGAGAACTCTCCTCAGCAGTTTGTTTGAAGCAGTCCGGGGAAATGTGATGATTTTGACAGAACTCACCTGTATATGGCAGGAAATAATATAGTAAAATTCATTTAATTGATTCTATAATTCATATGGAATGATACCTTGAATAAAGGGTTGAGGTTTTTCTGAATGGCTTGCTGGAATTTAGCTCTCAGCTGGTCAGGGTTCCGGTTTGATGATCCATCTTTTAGTACTACCATCACAACCAATTGTTCAGGACCTCCTGTACCTTTTCTGGTGCTAATTGCAGCTGTCTCCAACACATCTCCATCAGCTCTATTGCATACTCGTTCTATTTCGACTGCACTTGTCTGATAGTTTTAAAAAAAAAAAATTATGAAAAACAGGTCCTGAAACATTGATGGTCGATATTTATATAAGAAGGGTTAGGTGATGGTATCATCATCACCTTGATGCCTCCAAGGTTCATGGTGTCATCTGCCCTACCCTGGACAATGTAGTAGCCGCCTACTGTCCTTTGGATTATATCTCCATGCCGCCTCAGCTTCTGTAAGTACATGAATTGGAAGAAACAAAACCCAAACATGTTCTTTATGATGCAAATATTATGCTAATAAACAAATTTAAAATGAGGAAGTAATTTGCGAAAGTTATTTACATATGAAAAGGATCCCAATGAGCAGGACACACAAAGAATTTACCCTGAAGTTTGCTCTGGTGTCTGGTATTTGTAACATGTTCTATTTCCAAGGAAATAGGCAGGAATGCTAATCTGAATTTAAAGTAAAATGATACAACTAAATATAGATGGCACATGAAGTACTCAGACTTACCATTCCTCTGTAAGTTGGCATCCCATTGAAGTAAACCTTCTTGTGATCAGCATTAAGTAATCTATTGCTCGCGCCCATGTATAGAGGAAATAAGTCCACCTCTCTGACACAAGGTTGATCATCAGGCTATTAATGAGCAGAAAGAGTTTTATAACTTAAGCTAGAAAAGATATTTCAGTTTCTAAACCAAATATTCATTTCAATCAGAAGATAGAAGTTTTACGTAAGGAATCCCTTGGTCATCAAAAGTGTCAAGTCCCGTTGACATTGACGTTCCACTAAATGCACCAAAAGCTTGTGGTTCCAATAAGCTTCCTTGAAGGTAGGATGATGCGAGTTCAGTTCCACCACAACACTCGATAATGGGCCTATAGGATGCTCGTGAAGAAAGCCATAGGTCATCATCCACATCAGAGGCTTCTCCGGTGGAAGCAAATGTCCTGAATGATTATTGAACCTTTTCTATTATTTTGAGGTTCTACAAGCTGTAAACTGTATTTTAGAGAATTATATTCCCACTTTACCTTATTTTTCCCCATTCAAGGCCTTCCATACAGTTTGAGCTCTTCCAAGTTTTGACTAGGGTTGGTATTGTGCCTAGCAATGTCACACCAGCATCCTGAACAAAATTTCTGATCAAGACCCGTGAATTTCAAGTATGCATGACCTATGATAGATGAATAAAGTGGCTGAGTACCTGAACAAATTTGCCGAAATCTCGTCCAAGAGGTGACCCATGATAGAGAGCCAAAGTCGCACCATTTAAAAAACATGAAAACAAAAGAATTGGGCCCATAACCCAACCCAAATTTGTAGGCCAGCAACAAGTATCGCCTGATTGGATATCAGCGTGTGCCCATGAATCAGCTGCGCATCTTATTGCAGAAAGTTGTGTCCAGGGAATAGCTTTTGGATCACCTGTAGAATGTTAGATGCCTAGAGTTTTTATCATTTAAAATTAGTAAGAGGACAGATTTAGAAAGTACAGAATATAATGTGAAAAGTTATCTACCAGTTGTTCCTGAAGAAAAGAGGATGTTTATGACATTCTCTGCTGACTGATAAACTGGAACATAAGTACTAGGCCTGCCAGAAGAAAGATCGAATTTCAGGATTATATTCTGATCTAATATGCAGATTCAAAGACCACATTCCAGAGAAAACATGGAAGAATTCTCTGAATTTTTTTTCCTGTTGAGATTAGCTATGGAGTCCAGTAAATGACCTTGCATTTCTAGATTTCTATTCAGAATTTCAAAAGCAGATCTGACAATACTAGGACTGTAAGTGAACAAAATAATAATTTGTTTTATCTTCAAGATGTGAAAATAATCAACTAATGGGCGTTATGTATATGTTCAAATCTTTTCTATGAGGTCCAAGACATACACTCCATAGGGACATGATAAAGTATCTGCTGGTTGAGATTTGATCTAACGTATTTATCTAATAGGTACAATGGAATCCAGTAAATCACATCAATGAACAAGTTTGGCATACCTTGGCAGACTAGCAGTACATGATAGAAAATCTTTCCATGATAAATCATGGTTCCTCAGCTGAACTCCGATTTCATTTCCCTGGGCAGGGACCACAATAGCTTTGCACTTACTCCCTTTGATGACACGACTACAACATATGAAAAGAGATCAATGAACTCATCAGAAATCTAACATATGAAAGAAAAGGCTGAATCAATATAAAATGAATTGTCAATGAATGTCAGAGACATGGAAAGCAAGCCATCCCAGAACATGGTACTCTACAAGTTTAAATTCCACACTGAAATGTTGCATAGTGCAAAGAACAAAAATGCCAAAACTTTGCTTCGTGTGGCTACTGCATTATAGGAACTTCCTTATAAGCTATTGATTGATATTCAAAGTGATTTTATTTATGATGTGATCATGAAATTGGAGAGTCAACAGAAACATGACATATAGACCATCATGCCTCCAGAGACAGTACCATGAGTGGAGTAAATCTTTTACAAGCTGAATATGTAGAGGTAGTCATTAATGCTAATTCATGAATAGAATCTGCATGCACGAACATGATGAGTATAAAATCATAAAGCACATGCTAAGCAAACTTAAGTCAATACATCACTCAGTTGGGTGCACATGCGCTCCCTAAGTGGACTCAGTGATCCATGGGAAGGAAATTGGCATGAAGTACAATTCATGCATCCTACCTGTAAAGAGGAAATTTTCTTCCACCTCTTATTGTGAAATCCTGCAAAGTTTAAATCATGTATACATCAGTAAGTTCAAGAATATTCAGTTTAAAGTTCTAATAAGCAGAATAACATTGGCCACGATGCCAACAAGGCAACACATATACCAGTGATTGCAGCAACTATGATAAAAGACTTGAGAAAAATGAAAAGGTAGCTTAAAGCCTATGATATTCCTTTTCTCCAGTTTGGATACTTCATTTGATAGAAAGTTGCAAAAAAACCTTCATAAAATAATTAAGCATTTCCAAAACATAGGTCTTATACTGGATTGAAGTTGTGCAAGAATGACCAAGCATGCAGAAATTGAGAGAAAAAATATATATATATTAACAAATCCAAATTATTGAACTTAGGGAAACATAATTGAGAAGGGCTGATTTCCAAAGTGTAGAATGGCCATGTAATAGGAGATCAACTTATAATCATCATTTAGACTTATATTACCCAAGAGAACCAACAACCTGAGTAAATATTCCCTTTGCTTTCGATATGCTCATCCGAACTGCAATTTCCTGCGTTGCAAAGCTATCGGCTATTGATACAACAATACATCCTGCAATGATGATTCCTAGGTAAATGATTACTGCAGTAGTTGTCATTGGCATGTCTATGGCAATTGGATCCCCCTTTGAGAACAATTTATCAATTGCATTTGCAACCATCCTGTAACTCATCCAAGAAAGCAAAAGATTCAATAGCAGAGATGCTTATCACAAAACCAAATCAAGAATATAATTTGCACAAAACATGGAGGCTAAGAATGCAAACACACATGACTTGATCTCGAAGCTCTCTTACTGACAGCACATTAACAGGAGAGTGATCAGCGCCTTCATCCCTCCACACAATAGCTATATTCTCATCTGAGTTCTTCGGAAAATACATTGGCAACAGACAACATTCAGCAATGTTCAAGACCGATCTTGGAAACCATGTCCCGCCTTCCCTAGACTTGTCAGCAGTATCTAGTACACACATTAAGGGCCTTCACGAAACAGAACTGAAAGCTCTTTCACAACAATCGACCAATAAATCTAAAAACCACAAGGAAACATCATTCACCACCGAACTCTAAAAAGAAACTCCAGCAGAGATAACACTGAAAGGACAAATCACCTCTGGACGCTGAACAGTGAACTGTCGGAAAAGTTCAAAAGCTTGTTATTGGATCACAATACGATGATCCTAGCAGACTGGGGCCATAAGTTTCCATCAACTTCCCCAGATTGGTACGCTTAGCATCAACCCTAGTAACCAAAAATCAAGCGATTTAAATCCAAAAAACGGAGCTTTCTAAACCAATCCATGAATCCAGCAAATCATGCCATTCGTGCAAACTTACAGATCGGGAAACCAGTAGGGCGGCGGGCCACGATCAGCGGAGGCCCAGCCGGCGTAGACGGAGTAGTAGACGAGCTGGTGCAGAGGATGGGGATGCGAGGGTTTCAGCACGCCAGACTCCACCACATTTCTCCAAACCTCCACGGCGTCGGCCCGGTGGTGCCGGTGGCCTATCACACGCCGGAGATCCGAATGGAAGGTTCTGGCTTCTTCAGGGCGGAGGCCGGCAAGTGCCAAGTCGCCCAGATCGATGTCCCATACGCTCCCCTTCGCCATTGTTGAGCAAGTTGAGAGCTTGCAGAGTGTCGGTATATATTAGCAAGAGGAAGCGCGGGAGGGAAAAGGGCAAGAGTTAGGTGTGCTTGAAGTTAGTTGGAAAGCGTGGTGTAGATTGAATTAGGTTGCCTTGTGGCATGCTATTGCTACTCACCAATTTATGTTGAGTTTCATGTTTTATTTTTTTATTATTTGTTAGGATATGGAATAATGGAAAAATGAGGTTTTTATTTTGTAGATTAAAGTCAAACACTATAAAAATTCAAATTAAGACAGCAATGAAGTTTTTTTTTTTAAAAATAATCTTAGAATTTTAAAAATTAGGATTGCTACCACTTGTATTTTTTTGGATTAATAAATAAAATTAGTATTAGTTATAAATAGTTGGTGAAGGAAAATTAGAATAGTGAAAATTTGTTCAAGTTCAAAAATAGAGAAAATTAAAGGTTTTTTATTTTAATTTATTTCGGAAAGAAGAGAGAAAAAATGAAGTCTTGCGGTTTTTTATTATTTTTTTTATTTTTTGCAAGATTTAAAATAATGGGGAAATTAAGATAGCTGTTTGGACTTCAAAATTTTTGGAAAGTTTTGAAATTAATAAAATAAGATCAATTTTAACTAGCAAGGATAGCAGGAGATTAGTTATTTATATATATTGAATTAATTACGAAGTAAAAGTATTTGATAAATTTTAAGAATAAGATTTTTTTTAATATTAAAAATTTTCAAATTAGAATAAGATTTTATTTTTTATTGCCGTCTCACAAATAATAAACAAACAAGTCATTATAGTGCATCAAAAGTATTAAATACTATTAAAACGACATAAACCAGACCAAACCAAACCAAATCAAATGCACCATTTTGCACGTCAGAACACAGAGAGAATATTCCTACTATATATTTTATTTCAAGGTTAAACACTAAATGATGTTTTACAGTTTTAGTATATCAGCATAAACCAAAAATTAAATTGTGCCTAAATGGTATTTGAAGTTGAAAAAAAAATTCAAAGTTTGAACAATCTCCGATCTGTTTCTCGTAAGTTCTACACTTGTCATGCATGCATTGCAAATTCAGAAGGTTGATTGTAGATAAAAAAAAAAAAAAAATGAGTATTCTAAAGTCCAAGAGTAATTGGTTTGATGCAATGTTGAAATGAACAATTCCAATTGAACAATACAGAGGACAAGTGCAAAAACTAACATGCCTTTTTAGAAGAAAAACATCAATTCTATAAATGTACAATATAATTTGTATATCATGTGTAGGTAGAAGTTCAACCCAACAAAATCAAGTATGTTACTGATATAACAACGAAGACGATGTGTAGTTTCGTAGGATCAAACAGTTGGATGGACTACACTCAATTTGATTTTTCTTTACATGATGGTTGATTGAAAGGTACCTCTTATCTCTTGCAGCTACCTTGCAGTAGAAATAGGCGCAAGTATGCAGTTGGAAAACTCAGCGATATCAACCAGTCCAAGTAGCCTTTTTCTGATATTTGGGTAGACTAAAACATCCCAGGACAAGACAAGATATGAGCTAAGCCGTCAGGATTTTCTGAAAGACAAAAAAAAGAAAGGACATAAGATCAGAAACAAATATAAGCCACAAATTCAATTTCAAAGTTTTTGACTAGGAGATGCATCTGCTTGTACAGTAACATAAGCATAGTGCAGCACCAAGGAGACACTTTATTGACAAATAACTGCTTGAAGAAGCACAATTGAGTGGATTGAATCAAATAACTGCTCGATAGCAATTAATATTAAGGTGAAGGATCCAGAGCTTATATAATTCCAGTATATTACCCAACTGGTTGCTGTAGAACTGAAAACATGTTATCTGGCAAATCGCATTGTAATCTCGGCTGCAATTTCATCATGTTTAGCTCGATCTGTTAGGTATAGACGAGCTATGTTTGGCACAACTGGCTTATCTGTGCACATAAACAAAGTTAGAAGAATGGCCAAATAGGAGAAGACTTCAAATGACTATAACGAAAACGGTATTTTACAGGCTCTAAACAAGAGAGTATAAGTAGCAGATAGCAATAGTCATACATGGATCTGGGTCGGTGAAGACTGCTCTGATGGCTAAAATCACCTTTGAGATTGTCATAGCAGGACTCCAACCATCCTTCAAAATGTCTAGACTTACATTGCCAGCAGCATCAATGTTACAGTGATAAATTCGAGTCATGAATACAACCTGCAAAGCAAAAAGGGACAGATATGTGCACGGTAGAAATCAGAAAGAAAAAAATAGAGTAGTTGACTTTGTAGAATGCAAATTATGTATGATGATCGAATAATAAAATTTACATATGTGATCCCAAAGAACTTTCTACCCAGCTAAAACATGAAATGTTCTGGATGTCATGATAAAATATAAAAAGCCGCATTCATATTCTAAGAACAAATAGAAGGCAATGTGGATCAGAATTACATAAGACAAATAGCATTTCCAAAATGTGAAGGATTGCTTTTAGGAAAAGGGTAATGTATTGTTACATTGGCTTTGCAAAGTTATAAAATAGATAAAGAGATGTCATAAACAGGATGCTCCAAATTTTCAGTAATGAAAAGATAATGTTAAGAACAAAAAGGGAAAGTGTAATTGTGACACTTATGCTCCTCTAAAGAATGATGCGAAGAGTTCGATCGACTCAAAAAACGAATGTACATTGTCTCATTAGCTAACAAGATTATGAATTAACAAATTGACACCATAGAAATACTACTAATAAGCAGTCTGCTTGTCTTCCTTGCCATTAACAGGTTATCTAAAGCAAAACTTCAAATTCTAGACCAGTCTCAATCCTAACTTTCTACTCCAAACAACATGAATCTAAAGACTAATGTAACAACATTCATGGTTTTGTTTGTAAGCATTTCTCCACTAAATCCCATAGAAACTCCAGTTTTAACTTCAAAATTACTTGAAATCAAAGGGTTGAACTGAAAGTAAACTTACAACCAAAATTTGAGCATCCATAAATCCCATAGATATTCAATGAAAAGTAAATACTGACCACACGAACAAAACAACTATAACTAAAATTCGTAGCATGCAACTTTAGTACTAACCTAATATGGCACAATTTGTTGATAAATACAAGACAATGATTCATCAATGAAGGTACAAGTTATCAAACCTTTGGGGGTTTGAATGGATAGTCTCCAGGAAAGGTAATAGTAAGGAAAAAGATCCCATCTTCATACGGCGATCCTACAAAACAAACAAAAGGACGAATTTTCGAGCTAATTCCAAATCAAATACAACTCAATGAAACAATAAGAGATTTAGGGCTACCAGGAGGGCCGATGATGGTGGAGACCCAGTGGTAGAGGTCGTCGCCCTTAGGCCCAGCCGAGCAGTCGGCGGGGGTTCGCGTTGAAGTCAAGCATCTCCTTTTGGATCCTCTTCCCGAAAAGGAGACCGACGTCGCCGACGTCCATGGCCGGACTCCGCCGCCGCTAGCGAAGCTCGTCGAAGACGAAGACATGGACTTCGATCTCTCTTCACTTCACTGCTCTTACTTCTCAGTGCGAGTGTTAGGACCACGCACGAGACCTTAATCCGGATCTGTAATTCGTCGGATTCGGATTCTTAGGTGAAAACAGATCCGACCCGAACAGCCAGTCCATACTTACAGACTTACAGTTGCAAGTTTGCACTTCCTAAAGCATAGTTGTAGTTACACCGAACTAACAACTCAAGCAACCTGGTAGCTTCACTCTCCTCCGGACTCTTGCACCCCCAACCTGTAGCGCTTCTCCCCCACTTGCAATGGCGAGTGGGGGTGGAAGATCAGCACTGAAACCTTGAGGCCGCCTATCCGGCCCGAGGAAATCGTGGGCTCGAGTCGCTTTACGGAGATCCAAAGCTAGAGTGTTGAGGATGAGGCAGTGAACTTGAAGGACAAATTTGAAAAGCTGAAAGCTTCAGCGTCATCCCGATTCAAGCGGATGGGGACTTTCACATGAGAATGCATGAAAAGGATGAAGGCACGCTTTCTGTATGGCAAGTTCTTAGGGAAAGCTCTCCCTACGGAACATGTTAGAATGTCACTCCCGAACACGTAGGGGACTTTGGGACATTCTCCATTCTTGGATCTTCCAAGCGGTTTACTACTTCATACTGGCGCGGACGGAGGAGATGAGGATAAGGTCACCGTGGGATGGACCATGGACCATTATTGGCATGGTTCTTCAGCTAACCTCATGGAAAGAACGATTCCAACCGGCCTTTGAAAGGCTTGATACGGCGGCGGTCTGGATCAGACTTCACTACCTTCTGATGGAATTCTGGGAGGCAGACACCATTGAAAACCTTGGTTCCGTGCTTGGACATGTCCTGAAGATCGATGACCACACATTGAAGGTTGGCACATCCGTGATGGACGTGGGCAGAGCTAAGTATGCTCGACTCTGTGTTGAAATCGATTTATCGAAACCTGTCCAGACTGGTATTTGGGTTGGAGATGAAGGAGATGAAACACTGGCTGCGGTCCTCTACGAGAAACTACCCTCATTCTGTTTCCGGTGTGGCCGTATTGGACATATCATAAGCTCTTGCACTATGATACAGTATAATCAGGCTGCCGGCAGTGGAGATGGCTCCCCGGAAATAACTGGCCAGAAGGATAGCCAACAACCTATGCAGCTTGATGGAACCCAACAAGGGGAACCTGGAACTGTGGGGACCAGAGATGGAGACTTGGGAGACTGGGTTCGTGTGGGCCATGGCCGCCGTCGCGGTGGTGGCGGCGCCAACCAAACAATGATCGGAAAAGCAGGAGGTAACAGGACGAACCACGGCAGTACGTACTGCGGCGAATGTTCAAAGACGTGGGGGCGTGGAGAATACGAATGGTGAGTGCGTCTTTGGCGGCCTACATGAGCAGCTGAGTGCGCATCTCGAGAAATAAGCAACGGCTGATGACCTGACTACAAAAGCTAACCCTAATAGGGAAATCACTCTCTACTCTTCAGCACACACTAGAGATGAACCCCCATCCTCGTCGAAGGGCAGCCAGATCCAGCCTACCGTTGAGGATCACCCCCTTGACAAGACCACAATGTTACCGTTACCCGCCCCGACGGCTGCAACACAGAGGGAAGCGTCGGAACCGAACGATCCAACACTCTCTCCGAGACAACCCATGGCACAACTCATCACCTCTCTGGACAGGGGCAAAAGGGGCCAAGGCCAAGGTAATGATCCACTACAAGGAAGCAACACATCAATGGATACACATGAAAGTTTGGTGAATCGTGTTTGCCTAGCTTTGAAATCCCCAGCTGAAGCACATGAGTCCATGGATCTCACAGCTGTGACTCATGTCAGGGAGGAGGAGATGCAAGATAAGGAAGAGGATGATGATCCCTTTGATGATGAGATGCCATTGTTGCACATCCAGAATGAGGCAAAGATTGCAGCCCTGGCAAGAAGGGGCAACCTCAAGACCAAGCCGTGCTCCAAGAAGGGCAGAACCAGCTCTCCTGTTAAGGAGATTGAATGACAATCCTGAATTGGATCTCTTACCTTAATTTATTTCTTCCTGAATTTATCTATGGACTTGCTCAAATTGTTGTGTTGGAATTGCAGGGGAGCTTCTAATCCCCAAACCATCAAGAGGATAAGATCACTCATGCGGACACATCAACTAGATATTCTATGCTTGGTGGAAACCCGAGCGATTCGAGAAACAGTGGGAATAGGCTACCATCCCTGCACGAGGTATGTCCGGAGGCATCATCATCTTCTGGAAGCAGAGGGTGGGGAAGGTAACTCCTATCTCCTCTTCTAGATTTACCTTGCATTTGATTTTGACAATAGAAAGACCAAGGCATTGGATCTTGTTTGTGATCTATAATTCCCAAAATTCCCATCTCCAACAAACTCTGTGGCGTGACTTGTCTAGTATCTCTACACTTAACCTACCTTGGATCCTGGTTGGGGATTTTATTGCAATCCTCAGTACTAAGGAACATAGTGGGGGAAGTTTTGAGCACTATCTTTGTTAAAACTAGGCACTTGATTTTATATCACATAACCAACTTTTTGATTTGGGATTTCATGGTACCCCCTATACTTGGTGCAATAACCAAAGAGGTCTAGCCAAGAGATGGGCTAGGCTTGATAGGTTCTGGGCAAATAATGATTGGGTCTCTAATTTTGATGGCTATTGCAATAAACATCTGCCAAGAACCTCATCTGACCACTCCCCAATGCTACTTTCGGCAAGTTTTTTACTCATAACAAAAAGAAAATCTTTCATTTTGAAAACTTTTGGTTTGAACATGATGCATGTCACCATACTGTCTTCAAAGCCTGGAACAATAGTATTAATACATCCCCCATGCATGCTTTTTCACATTCTTTATTGTGCACCAGGTTACAGCTGTCTAGATGGAAATCCTCTGGTTTGACCTCTTTTAAACAGGCTATAGACAAGTGTGATAATGACATAGCAACCTTAGAATCACTAGAAACCTCACATAATTACTTTGACCTGGACAATATTGCTCTCAGGGCCCTATATAATAAACATTCTGCCCTTATCAGGCAAAATACTATTCGCTGACCCCAGAGGGCAAGAATGTTATGGTTAAGAAATGGAGACTATAACACCAAATTTTTTCATAATCATGCCAGAATTAGAGGTCATAAGAACAAAATTTCAGCCATATTAGATGACCAAGGGAACACACAGACTGAACAACATGGTATTGGGAAGACATTTTGTGACTTTTACTCCAAATTATGGTCCTCCACAAACTGTGGCACACATAGCTTGCCCCATGATCTCCTTACTCTTGATGATCAGGATAGGGAAATGTTAGCCCCGAAAATTTTTACGATTAAATAAATTATTTTCTGGAGAAAACCACTGAGATTAATTAACACATAAAATAGATTAATTATTTTAATAACTCAATTAAGGAAAATCGGGAATCTAACCGATTAAAAGATTAACCTTGCAACTGTTAGGCCTAGATAGGGCCATGTTGGGTCGGGTCACTTTCGCGTATGTAGTTGGATGTTGGACGGAAGAGAGAGAAATCCCAGATTATCAATTAGAAGGATTAGTAAATGCTAATTAATTTCAATTATCAAGTTGGAGAACGGGGCAAAATGCAAGTCCCGATAAAGCACGATGTGCAGAGTCAAAAGCCGGAAGATCGGGATCTCGGTCGGGTGCGTAGTGCGACCCGTGAAATTACAGTATGGTCTATGATCACCGAAAGGACGTAAAGAATGAATAAAATAACAAAATAATAAAATATTAAGTAATAAACTAATTGTCTCGATCTGCAAAATGCGGATCTGGTCGGGAGAAAGGTTAGCTCCTGTGCTTGTACAGTAAAAAGAAATTTAATAATATTTTAATTTAAATCATATTTTTTTTTAAAAAAAGATGCTTTACATTTTATATAAGAGAGGAAAGAGAGAGGAAGGGAAAAACCCTCATCCTCTCTCCGAGAAAAACTTGCATGCACCCGGGCTCACCTATCTCTAAGTGAGCCCGCTCCATTATGCTATTTAGAAGATGTTTTAAGTATTTCCAACCGTACGGATGGGAAGATCATCGAAAAATAAACTAGAATATCTATTTTCATATAATTTTGTGACCGTTTGGTCCTCCCACTTAACGGTTGAAATTTTATAGAAATTTTAACGGTTCAGATTTTTAGAATTTCAACCGTTAAGTGGGAGGACCAAACGGTTACAAAATTATATGAAAATGAATATGCTAGTTTATTTTTCGATGATCTTTCCATCCGTACAATTGAAAATACTTAAAACATCTTCTAAATAACATAATAGAGGGGGCTCACTTAGAGATAAGTGAGCGGGGTGCGTATGCAAGTTTTTCTCCCTCTCTCCGATCCATCTCCCCTTCGCTGGTGCACGACCCCACCTCACCCTTGCGGCGCCGTGAGCCGGCGGCGCCCCTACTCCTACCTCCGTACTTCCTAACGGCGGCGGCCCGGCTGCCCGATGTACCAAGGCCAAACGGCCCGCGCCACGGCTTCTGCAGCGTGACGCGCCGACGGGCGGCCGTGTCCCATCGCCGCCCCTCGGCCGGGCCATACGGTCGGACGCCGGCCGCCTGCGCCCGTGCCCCTACTGCCCACACCGCCGGTCGGCCCACAGCCGCAGCGATTTCGACCTCTATCCTTATGCGGCTTCCGTGAACTCCATCTCACCCACTCCGGCGTGATCAGGCGCCGACGAGCGCCTTCTTGCTACACGTAAGCTAGGTCAAGGGACTAGTGGTAACCTAGAGATATTGAGAACTTTCTGTTGGAAATACAGTAATAGTAGGTTGTGAATTCATGATGTTAGTTGGTAGGGGCATGACAAATAATATGTATCTATGGTAATCTGCAGGGATGAAGCGGATGTTAGTGTAGAAATTTAATTTATAAAATTCCAAGTTTATTGGATTATAATGGATGTATGGTTGTATATTTCGGGGCCCTCTAAATAGAGAAGGTGCTGCCGAATTTTTTGTGGAGAACTTATGTAAATTAGAGCCAAATAAGATCCATGATGTTGCTTAACTATAAATCATGTTTAAATGAGCATGTTTGAAGTGTTTGATAGTCACCGATGATTAGAGTTTAATTCTTTCAGTTAAGGACAAATTCGTATTATAATTGTATAGAAATACGAAGTTCATGCGAGGAGAATCATACTCTAATCTATTAGAGGAATTATCATGCTCTAATAAGTTAGAATTGGAATCTCTTAAGGATATGAATTCCATATTCCTAAAAAGTCCATATTATTTTATTTTAAGGACAAGAGAAGGGCAAAGGCAAGGACGCTGCTGTGGGAGAACCTAGCCAGCCTTAGGAATTACTCGGACTAAGGTGAGGGAACACAACTGTAAATCTTCTCAGTTTCAATTATTTTGATCGTAATGATCTTTGGAGATTTCACGTTATGAAATCGTTATGATGTTCAGGAAATGCTTTTCAGTTTTCAAGCATGATTTGTTGATTTATTCGGAGTCTATATTTATGTTTATGAAAAGCATGTGAAAACATTGCACACTTTTAGAAATTGTCATGATAAACATATTAGTGCATTGCATCATACTCGAATACATGCCTGCGCCAGACGTGGCTCTACTTTAGAGCCAGAGAGTACTTTACTAGGTAGGGAAGGGGTGGTTTTATATGATTCTATTTTTACCCGTCCAACTATCTGTTTTCAAACCCTTCTGATTTCAAGAAAACAAAACCCCCTTCCCGTACTCTTCGAGTGCTTAGTATACGTATATACTCTTATAGCTCACGGTCGATGAGTTGATTCGACCGGAGAGGTATTGAGTGTTGGTTTATTCCACTCTGGTGTCGTTGTATGAGAATAGAAGTGTAGATGACACTAATATGATAGAAGATGAGGATTTAATTCCATAGTTTGTCACCTCCACGGTTGTTGTCTGATCCAACACGGAAAGCTACGGCTTGTCTGATTCGGCCAGGGGATATTTGTGGAATTTATTTCCCACAGACGAGGATTTGTTTCCATAGCTTGTCACCTCCACAGTTGTTGATACTGTCCAACCTGGAAGGCTACTGGCATGATACGGTCAGCCAGGACATATGTGGAAATCAATTCCCGTTCTGATTATAAAAGATTGAAGAACTAATTAAGAGCATGTTATATGTTTCCATTGAACATTGCCACGGTTTTTATTATGATCCGCATGTTGTATCCATGTTTTAAATATTGTTCAGACTTTGTATTTACATCTTTAATATTTTAATACTTGAAATTGAAGGCATACATGTATGTAAACCTGACACTAGTGTTAGTCCCTTACTGAGCTCCTGTAGCTCACCCTGTGTTATGATCTTTTGCAGGTAGTAAGCAAGGTCATGGCTCTGCTTAGAGTGGGAGTTAGGGTTTGGATTCCCTTAGTTGGCTCTGACCGTCATCTATCTTATTTCTTGTTGTATGATTTGGGGAGTATGTTAACTCCCGTCTAGAGTACTTGGTGTTCTATATGAGACAATATGGTTTGTAATAGTATTGTACTTGATATTATATTTCCTTAATATTAGTTTGATTATGAGTAATTAATGTTTTTATACATCCTTAGGTCGGGGTTCACTCCCTGACCTGGCTGGTGTGACACCTGGGTCTTGGAAAGGATAAGGGTGTTACAAGATCAAATTTATGGATTAATGTATGCAACCCTGATGCTACTAGTTTCCTTAATGATCCATGGTTTTCAGAAATTCCTATTGCTTTAAAACCTACCTACCTCAACATGAATTTGCCTATAGAGAGTCTAAGTATAACAGATTTGGTGGCTAACAACAATCTGGACTTCTTTGAACTCATAAATTGTTTTGGTGGATCTCTAGATGTGGACAGAATACAGAAATTGAACATAAATGTAGAGTCCAACAACAACTAGGTATAGCTACCAACGTCATCTTTTAGCAAAATTGCATCTGTAGTATATAATCATCTCAACCATGAATCAAGCCAGGAAGTTGATGTATGGAGAGGCTAGTATATCATATGAAAATTGCCTATAGCTCCAAGAGTCAAAACTTTTCTTTGGAAGCTATTTCATGGCAGGCTTCCAACATTTGAATTTCTATATAATTTAAACATTGGTCCACGAGAGGGTATGTCACGTGTGTGAACTTGACAAGGAAACTATGGAACATATTATGAGCACTTGCAAAGACAAAATGTAATTTGTTTGGAACCTTGTAGCTACATTCCACGAGGGATGAGACCATAACAACTTTGCCAACTTGTTGGATGGTGAGTGGCTATGAGGCACAAATGGCTTTACCAGAGGTAGAGGACAAGAGTCACAGGCCTTGGTGGCAACTTGTATGCGGAGCCTCTGGAAGGCTAGATGTGAGCTGGTATTTCGAAATAAAAGGATGGATACTCAACAAATATTTTTTCAAGCCTTGGATGTTGCTCAAGGATACCTGGGAAAACTCAAAGGACAATTCAGGGAGTATATTCAACTCGGTATTTAACAATGTCATTTCTGTATTATGTGATGCATCCAAATGTGATGATAACCCCTCATATGGCCTTGGTTTTGTAGTGGTGGAGGGATCAGGAACAATATTACTTGCAAGAGCATTATCAAGGATAGCATATACTAGTCTACAAGCTGAGATCATGGCCATAGGTGCTGCTATGGACCAATGTGCAACAAAGAATATAAAGATTGATAGAATCTGTTCAGACTGTCCACAAGCTTTGGAGATGCTGGGCAAGGAGAATCCTTAGAGCTGCTGGCGGCTTCAAGAAGAGATTCAGCTAGTGAAGAACTGGCTCAATCTGAACCCAATGGTGGAGCTGACTTATTGCCCGAGAGACCTCAACTTTGTTGCTGATGCGTTAGCCAAGTATGGAAGAAGGAACCCGAAAATTTCACTGATTCATAGAGGAGCTGACAGGCCTAGGTGGCTGGAAGAAACCCTGCGTGGCGCAGGACTGCAATTCTAAAAACCTATGCTACGTTTGTAGACTTTCTTTTGGTATTTACATAGTGCATTCTGAGACTCTCTTTGTCAAAAAGAATAGTTGTAGTTTTAATTTTTAATTTTTATATTTTAATAATATTTTTTTATACATAAAAAATAATTCTATATTTTATGATATTTATAAAATAGTTAGTTATTTTTTTAATATATTATATTAGTATTTTTTGCAGGTACATGTAGGAGCATATATGCAAATTTTCCTTATTTATTTATATATTTGCATATAAGGCGAATCAACACATAACGAACATATTTTTATTATTTTTCTAACAATTATTCACACCAACTTAGCATATATATAATATTTGAATTTTATAACCATTGAGCTTTACATTATATAACATTGCACTTGATAATTTTGATGAATTCTGGTAGTTCTAATTTCTAAAGCTAGAAAAAGTCCATGCAATGTTCTTTTTTTTTTTTCAACAGTGGATTGGAGTTCAATGCAGTTTACAAGTCAATCCACTGAAGCAGCATCACTAAGCCATTCAATCAAAGAAGAATTGATGAAGAGAAAAAAAGAATTTTCAACTTCATCCGAATTAACAATGACGCGAAACTGGAGCAGCTAAAACTAATGGCAGACTCCTCCCGAAGCTTTCGGTTTCTTGGCAAAATTGGTATTTGATGGTTGCTAAGTATTTTACAAGTTGAAGAAGAAAAACAATGTGAACAGAAGAACCAAGGATGTGAATCCAACAGGCTGAGGCATTGATACTCCATTACCGGGACTGATCGGTCCGAAAGCTGATGTTGGCGGTGAAAAACCACCACCTGTGCTTGAATTTGAACCCGTGCTGTCCAAAGAAACATTAATTGTCATTTTATAGAAGTTTCATGGAGTTTTGAAATCTGCAGATTGAGATTTTTAACTTTTAAGGAATTCTCGACACTCACCTGCCAGCGAAGATGCATGAACCATGGCCTGCAAGTGAAAGAACATAGGGTTAGGATTCATATTATGAATCGAAGAAAGAGATTCATGTTTGTATTGTTGATCAAGATGAAAAACTCTAGATCAGACAGCACACTGTTGGGGAAGACCAGCTGATCATTCAATTAATGGTTACTGTTATAATTGGCAGCTCGATTCAGTGATTGCACAAGAATCAGATAATTAATGTAAAAGTTAACAGTAAAAGGACTAGAATCACTTTTATGCAAAAAGCTTGTGAAAGAGCTCCACAAATCAGGCAAACCTTTTGGCTATTCCAAGGCAACAGTTGCAGGTAGCTATGTGGCAGCATAGCCGCCTTAATTTTGTACTATTTAACTTAGAGACATGCAACAAGGTGCAGGCTTCTATAAGTTCCCATATTAAGATAAAATAACATATAATTGAACAACCAAAGGCATTCATTTAGAGCAACATCTAATTCCGTAAGCAAACCTGGTGTGCAGTCCTGCAATAAGAGCACAACATTCACAGAAATCTTCAATAATTTGACCAATAATAACATTAACAGATTTAATAAAATGCTGCCAACACTCCACTATGTCCATTTAATCCTACAATTATAATTTTGAGGCGGAGGCGCAGCTTGAAAAAGATAATCGTGTGGGAAATGATACCAATATCTGAGGAATGGACATAGCAAAAGATCAAAAGAGAGGATAACATAGGCAGTGACTATCATGGAAATTGTCACAACAATGTGGTGATCAACAAAGGAATCGCTTTAGTGATTGGGAAAAAACCAAGTCTGGGAGTAGTGGTATGAATGCAGCAATTAGAAACAGGACAAAAAATTAGCCGACCTTTATGCATTAAAAAGCATCACAAATTCCAACTACAGCCTATTATAGATCTTCTCAAATCAGTTGCATGTACCCTAATAATTTCACTAGTTCTTTTGCTTAACTAGTATTTCAATGCCAACATAAACTGAGAGAATGTTGAGAAAAATCTGTTGCAAATATATATTTTCTAGTAATTTATCTGATAACATGTAATAGGAATCATAAAGATTGATGTAAGACAGAGGAAGATTGGACATCAGAGGGACAAACATACTAGGATCAACTTGAGTGATTGTGGCAGTATTCCCAAAGTTGCAGGTCCCGCCACTTGCTTGTGTTCTGTGATAATAGTCGTTGAAAGCATAGGAAGCAACAGCGACAAGATCATTAGCATCGTAGCATGGCTGTCCTGGTTGGATAGCACTGCAGTTTGCAGAACCAGTGCCACAAGCCCAATCTAAACCTTCTTTCAAAGCGGTAAGATTTGCATTGGAATTTGCCACACAAAAAACGCCAATCAAACCTGATGAGTTTGCATCAAGCTCCGCTAAATCTCCGAAATTAAGAGAATACACATCTGTGCCATTTGGAAAGAATAAACCCCAGTTCTTCTCAGAAACAGATCCTGACTGAAGATCTTCGCTAAACAGCTCAGAAATATAGGTATTGATAGGTGTTTCAGGTTGACTAGGAGTGCCAGAACCATTTAAAACATGCCGGATGAGATTGCTATTATAGGCTAATGCATTGTCCACATTAGCATCCTTTTCATTAGTCCCACCAAACCATGGCCATCCTGTCGCTGTAACAATAACAGGAATGCCAGAAAAATTTACAGCTTTCATGGAGTAATAAGCGGCATCAACCATAGCATCAAACATATTGCTATAGGAGAAAAGTGTGTTGGGATCCACAATCTGCTTGTTTGGGTGAGCATCCTGAAAAGAGCATACTCTAATGGAAAAATACACTCCCCATTGGTGTAACCATAGTATGGTTGTGCATTAAGCATGAAAGAAGATCCCGTGTTCTTCAAGAACTGGAGGTATTGAACCATCACAGAGTTCCATGTGGAATTAAAGGTGGCTGTAGATGGGGGGAAAGATTTGGCTATCACACCCATGGAATGGGGACTCGAAACTTTCACTTGAAAATTAAGGTTGGCAGCGAGAAGTGCAGATTCGAGGAATTGCATTGCTGGAACAAGAACAAGAGCAGCATTTGGGATGGTAGTAAGGACCTCATCCCCAACAGCAATATATGTGATGTTAGTTGTAGGAACAAAAGCTGCAATATTCTTGTTAATCCAGTTTGCTGCCTCTGTTTTGGATTCCCCTATCTGTAACATCTGATCATTGGGTACCCCAACCATAACCTCTATTCCAGTGTTTGCAAGGGCATATAACATTTGGTGGTCTGCATCAAACAACCGCACATGTTTGATCCGATGGGATTGAAGAATTGATACTATATCTGATGGTGAAGGCAAGTTGGACATATCAGTGCCAATATTAATCCCAACATACACACCTGGAATTGTTCAATAGTCATCCATTCAGTCCAGAGCACATGTAAGAGAATAAAGGATGCATCATAAAGTAATGACCAATTTACTGATGGGTGATTACCAAATCATCAAAGAGGATAGATTAAGACAAGTGAAAATACAAGTTATGATGATCATAAATTTACCCTAAAAATAATCCATTAAGCAATTATGAAGTTAAGAGAGATTGTCAGTGCAAATGAATCATGTATGGCCCCTCACCTATCTCCATGTTAACAGTATATAGCACATAGAATGAAGGCAATATCTCTGAGGAATTACCTGACGCAACGGAGTAGAAGAAGATGAGTAACAATAAATTTATTTTCCATCGGCCTGGAGACATCTGACCAAAAAAATAACTGATGCAAGAGAGCTTGAATAAGTACTCCTCAAGTGTGCTTATATCTAGAAAAAAGGAAAAGAGAAATTCTCATGTGTATAAAAAGAGAAATTCTTTCAGAATAAATGAAGAAATAAATTCATTTCAAGCATTCTTTTTCTTTTCCTATCATTTCTGAGGAGAAACAAATTGTTGGCACATGACCTGAAAACCTTCCTGACCTCCAAGTCATTATCAGATCAGCTTTAATTAATAATATCGCATACCAAGAAATTAGGTCATTTTACTTGCAAATGTTATTTTATCTGATAAAAAGCACTGATGCCTCCTCCTCACAGGAGAAGATTTCACCAGAACCTTTGACCAATTCCAATCCCAACCTTCTGCTAACTTAGCCTACAAGCCATACATTTTGGATATCTCTTAATTTAAATACCCTAAATTTAATTCATCTACTCTATGGCTTTCAAACCAAACAGGAAACAAAGAACTTCAAATTCTAGTTTCTTGGCAGTTCAACCTCAACAGCCAATCTTCTTTCCTTTCAAACAGAAACACTGAACAAAAAGGAGAAGTGAATTAGGTGGTTTCAAAGAAGCATAAGAAATCCGAATCCATCACTGAGAGCTTCCAGGCATATAAAGTAATCAAACACCTCCATAATCATCAATTTTTTGTTTAAAAGTCGAACAAACTTTTTCCATTCCCCATCAAACAAAGATGTAGCCTTTAATCTAATTCTAGCTCTACCTATACAAAACAACATAGAAACACACACACACACACACACACACACAAAAAAAAAAAGAACGAACTTTTTCCAACAAAAAACCAGAAGTAGAATACCAGTGAGAGAGAGAGAGAGAGGGCACCTGATTGGACTGCACAGAGAGCTGAAACACTGCTGCCGGAGCTCACAAAAAACCCTCTTTTACGCCCCAAAAGGGAGCGAGAGAAGAAGAGGAAGCACAAGAGTGAGAGAGAAGAGCGGGGCTCACGAGGCAGAGATATAATAATAATAATAATAACTGATGGGAAATCCAGCAGGTACACTTGCGAGAAACAAGGTTGCATGTGACTTATGTACATTATTACATTACCATCAGTGGGCTCTCAATGGGAATCTCAAGGGACTTTCTTTCCTGCACTTTGTTTTGGCTCAATCAAACATTAATAATAACTCTCTCTTTATTTAGCAAACAAGCTTAAAGAATTAAAAACAAAAACAAACAAATCACAACTGGTTTCAGGTTGTTCGTCTTTGGTATAAATTAAAGAGGAATATGCATGTCGGAAAGCAATTGATCTCCTTTGGGACCTTGTTTCATAATTGCTACTTGTTTTATGTGCTGGAGTTATATATATATATATATATATATGTGAAATTGCTGAGTTTTACTTACTGAGTTTCAATTAACTGGAAGGAATTCATAAGACTGGATTAATTTCTGACAGTGAAAGCTTTTATTTTATTTTTAGTGGTTTACAAGATACTAAAAAAAATCTAAATTTGGACTTTCCAAAACCATCTATATAATTTTAATATTTTTAATTTTTCTTAAAAATCTCAAGTAATAAAATGGCAGCCATCCAAAAACATAAGCAACCCAAAACATAAATACATTAAAAAAAACCTAGAAATTTAGTGAACTATTAGTTCTTTACTTCCAGCACCAGGGAAAGTACTAGTATCCAACATGGGAGAGGACAGAAACACATCATTCTAGGAGTTCTGGGAAGGGATTAAGAAATAAGATGGGGGATAAATTCAAGTCAGACAAATAAGTAAAATCATTGGGCAGTGAGATGATTCCTGCACCAAGGTCTATATAGACTAGTTACCGAACAGTAGTGAGAACTAGGCTATGATAAGTCACAACAACACCAGAAGTACATGACCACCTTGTGAGACATCGAATATATTCAAATTTCAAAAGTAGCACGCAGCTAAGAGGAGGATTAAATGGAGTTAACAAATCAAATGCACTCCTGCATGGTACGACCAGCTTATGCAGAGAGAGACCCTTCTCGGTGTGATTGCTGCTTCCTTTCGTAATTCTCTGTGGGGCTTCTGCTCCTCGACCCGTTGTAAGGCGGCGGTGAACCAGAGTAGGACCTTTCCCTGTGTGACTTCACATCCTGGGGAGAGGGAGACCTGCCAAAGAATCAATACAAGATCAAATAAGTATGAACTTGAGAATATGCATGGTGAGTATAAGGTTTACCTTGAATATTCCTGGGGCTTAGGAGGAGGAGAATAAATACTAGGGCTGCGGGATCGAGATCTAGCATAGCTCCGGGAGTATCTTCCAGGAGGGGAACGGGAGTACCTTGGAGATGGAGAACGGGAATATCTCCGAACTGGTGAGCGGGTATATCTCCGAACTGGTGAGCGAGAATATCTTGGAGATGGCGAGCGGGAATTGCGTGGTAATATTCGATAATCACGATCACGGCCCCTAGTCAGATGCAACACATGAAAAATTAGCTGGAGATAATCACCAGGAAACCAAAGTAGTAGGATCAAAATGGTAAAACCCAAGCTTTCATGCAGAAACTGCTGCTCTGAGATAAATCAATCAAGAGTTTTTACAGCCATCTTTCCACAAGCATTAAATTAGGCATGTTCACAATTCTAAATACCTGAAGGCAAGGCCAGAAATATTTACCATCAATATTGAGTGTGAACAAAGAGCAATGCATCATTTTGCACTAGAAGACCGGATTAATGGAACTTCAAGAAAGTTGGGCATCCAATAATCTTCTCCCACAGTTATGAGATGTGCCAAAAACATCCAGGTGCGAAATTAATTGAGGGCGTCTCAAAAACCCTTATGAATATATACCCAAACTGAGGTCTAAGAGTAGACCAAAATGCACATAGACGTGCATTCATACCCCAGCATAGAACTCACTTCTACCTGTGAAGCACAGGCAGCCCCCAAGTAACATCTCTCTACTTCCCTACTGTCATATGCAAAATATCCTCATTATAAAATGGAGATATCCTAAGTAAAGGATTGTTGAGGAAAAAAAATATACTCCCAAAGGCATTGCCTGCTTTCACTTTTCAAGGTACACTTTTCTCAGTTCTGACATGATAATTTAAATTGCATGCCTACAAATGTTAGCATAACCATGTCCATTAAAGGCTTTGACCAAATTTCCCTTTGAATTGGTATGAATTTTTTACTTCAAGAAGCTTTACTAGAACCATATGCATTCTGTCAAGCATGTCAACACTTTGAACATAATAACTTAATTATATCAATCTTGCTCCAAATCAAGGCAAGTTTCAAGAAAACATACCATAGAAGTTAAACTATGAATAGAAACAAAATATTGTTTAGCCCACCTAAAAATTATTTGTATCCATATAGTTTATATAAGGTCAGGATGAACACCACTTAATACTGCCAACGTTAAATAAAACAAAAAAAAAGGGATTTTAATGTCACCTTATCCTCTCTCGTGCTCTCATATCAGCTGGCTTCTTCCTATTTTCTTCAGCAAATACAACAGTCAATTCCCGGCCAAGAAGAATTTGTCTATCCATTTGATACTTTGCTTCAGTTGCATCAGCGGGATCAACATATTGAACAAAACCAAATCCACGTGGCTCTCTACAAAAGCAAAAAATTATATCTCCATCCAGAGTATAGCAAATTACTCATGAGGAGTTAATAATAGTCTGTTCACACCAATCAACAATAATAACAGAATCTAAAAGGATAATACCAAGAAAAAAGGAATGCCTTGAACTCTTCATTTTACAGATGACTTCATACTCTTCAAGATTGCATATCTTCAAAATGTATGACTTCAAATCAATTTTCTTCACACCATCAGCCAATACCTTGATAAATACTAACGTCTTCTTCAATAGAACTCTTAAGACTTGACTGATGTCTTCAAAACTTTACTTTTGGCTGTTAAATCTCAATAACTTCAATAGGATATATAAGATGGCAATTACACAAGAGTATGCCCATCCGAAAAAAGATCTAACTATGAAAACCACAAAATGCATATGGACATTTTCAAAACACGCTCGATCTAAATAAATGAAAGGTCAACCAAAATTTTGATATTGAATTTTGCAATTGAACGAAAATAATATCACAGCAGCCAAGAACTAGGCTATCACAGAAAGGTGACAAATTGTTCTCTTACCCTGTATAGTAGTCACGTGGCAGATAGATGTCCTTGAGAGGTCCGAATTGTCCAAATGCCTTGCGAAGATCATCAGGCCTACAAACATAAGGGCAAAATGAGGCAATAGCTTAACATTCAAACATAAAATTCTTAACACATTGCCCATAAGAAGATGGGACCCCATGCAAAACATTGTTTATTTGCTATTTGTTTTCTAGTGGCTTCATTAAGATACAAATACATCTTTCCGAATCACTGTTTAGGATGTTGAGCTCAAATGAAAAGCTTATCACTCAAAAATAATCTTCTTAACACCATTGGCCATGACAAGATTGCACTCCATAAAAATAAAAATTTAAAATTTAAAAAAATAGAAGCAGGTGAAACATTACTTATTTGTCATTTGTTTACTCTGACTTTAATTAGAAGAAATACAGAACTTTGTGAATCACTGGCATGGATAAGGGATCTCATGCTAATAAAGCAAGAAGGTATATCAGAGATGACAAGAACTCCCAGCCTGAAAATATGTGAAGCCCGTTGAGTTCATCTAATTGACTATATTAGTCCAAAACTATGTTTTCAGAAACCATAAACTGTAAAATAAGTTAAGTTACTACAAGAATCCACAAAACTTTCCAAAAAATTTTACATATTTGAAAGTAGGTAATGCCATTTAAATCAACATGGTTTTCTACATAATATATATATATATATATATATATATATATATATATATCCCTTCCGTATAATGTGATGTAAATAAGATGATAGATTAGGAAAAACAAACGCCAGGCATAAAACACCAGCACAAAACGCAAAGGCGCAACAATCTCACGCTAGCAATAATTTCTTTTTGAGATTTAATATCGAAATCACAACTAAAGTGCATGACAAGTTACCGGTGAAAAAGAACAGATTCTAGGGTATCGATCTTGGAACAAACCTACAGTCGTGACGGAGGTTCCGAACCAAAAGGCTCGTCGGGAGATCACGCCCGCGTCCGCCATACCGCCCCCTGGGGCTCGGGCTCCTGCCTCTTCTCCGATACCCCCTCGGCGGCGAAGGACTGTAGCTATAGCTCCTCCCCCTCATCTTCTTTGCAAGAATCCCTAACTTCTAACAAACCAAAAACAAGATTAGGGTTCTTAATTCCCAAAGATCCTACACACAAATTCCCAGACCAACAAGAAAAGAAAGCCAAATCAAACGATGATCGGATGATTACCGGAGGAGAAGAAGCGTAGATCGTCGCAGCGAAGGAAAGGAGATAGGGCCAGTGGATGAACGCAGGGATTCCGTCTGGCTTTTCTCTTCGAGAAGCTTCTCAGTGGGGGAACCAGGCCCATTCCATATATATAGAGAGAGAGAGAACGCGATTTAGGGCTCTCGATCTGGACCGTTTGTTCGTAATCATCGGTGATAGAATTAGACGGCTACGATTTAATACCTGATTATAGTTGTCTTGATTCTTGCCACGCAAGACTCCCTCAGAACCCAAAAAATTATTCAGGGACCTAATAAATAATACCACAATTTTTCAGGGTGTAAAACATAAAAACACCAAAAGAAAACCTAAAAACGGCGCGGCGGCGCTATTTGAAAGAAGTGAGTCTCGAATCGGCCTCCTACTCTTCTCCTCAATTTTCCGATTTTTTTTTTCTTTCTCTTTGATCTTGGTCTCAAGCGAACAATGTATTTTAGTCATTGGAAATCTCTAAGCATTGTTGAGAAACCCTAGCAATGGCCGCTCGAAAGGAGGAAGAGAAGGAGAAGAAGAAGCATCAGAAGCGGAAGTCCGTCGACGTCCCAAAACCCCACAAATCCTTCAAGAAATCGATAAAGGATTATCCCGCCCGATCCGCTGCTGCAGCTGAGCCGCCGGCTTCTCTTCTCGTCCAAGACAAAGATCCTGATTTCCCCCGAGGTTATAATTCGATCTGTGTTTGTTATGTTTTCCTGGTTTTTTGATTTGATGTTTTGATTGGAATCTGTGGTTTGGGGTGTAGGAGATGGGAGGTTGCTGAGCAGGGAGGAGGAGGCGGAGTTTGATAGGGTGCAGCTTCTTTCTTTGAGGGGGTAGGGACAAAGGGACCATCCCCATTCAGTGGTTTCAGAATTCAGTGGTTTCAGAATTCTGACCATCCCCATGATATCTGGTGTTCGCGGCAGACTGACGGTAAATTCTAAGATACCTTCGTATCTAGGCCAAGGCAACTTTGCCTTTAGTGCAATCCCATACAAATTAAGTGCAAGGGTAGGGGTTTTTGGGCATAATTTAGGTGTTGGGTAGGGCAAGGGCACCCCAAGATGCAAGGTATCTCAACTGGCACCGAGACTGATTCGCCAAGGTATTGATGAGAGGAGCTTGTACTACAAAAGTTAATCCCGGAGTGACAAAGGCATCTCAGCCGAGCGTCAAACCGGTCGCGTGACTCCCACCCCGTCGCGGGTTCGAGTCACGCTGAGGGCCGCCATCGGCGAATGCACTGTGTGCCCGAGTGGCAAATACAAGGATTCAACCCAGCAGCGACGCCGTGGTTCTTATTAGCCGCTAGCCTAGCCAGCTTGGCTCTACGCACTCAAAAAAATAAAAAAAAAAGTTAATCCCGGAGTTTGTTAAGAACACTACGGTATCATGTTATATTAATCCTAGCCTCATGTATCACTATAGAAAGATTTTGAGCAAAGTGATTTGGTGGCCTTGTTAATGCATTGTGTTATATTAATTATAGAAAGAATGTAACATTTGTTATGCATGGGTTTTTCAGTTCAGAGGATTAAATGAATCATACTGAAATAACTCATTCTGATTGCCGGGAAGATCTATGGTGATTGGCTGACTGGTACTTGTGAATATCCTTTAAATTAACAAAACTCGATACATGAGTCTCATACATGTTTGAGGCTGTAATTCTGTCCATATTCAAAATCACATTAAAATAGAATGAGGATGGAGCCACTTTATTATTGAGATGAACTTGAAGAAGAGACAAATCCAATTCTTGTTGCTTCTTAAAAACATTATACAGTCTGCACTAGGCTATATGAAAGGGAATATGATATACTCGGCGTAGAAGAGATTCCAGATAAACCGATAAAACTGGGATATTGCATCCTGCAAGATCAGAATTTTATATCAGGCATGAAAATTTCCTTGTTTCGATTCATATCACCAAGGAACAAAATATGACACAGAGAACCATAAGTAGCCTATAAAAATAAGCCAGACGCAGTTGTGTTTGACAATAAAATTGTCACTCGTATATCAATGTGCTATTTGTTTCCAATGCAGAGTTTTATTTTTTATTAAGGCAGAAGTAGTCATGTTTCAGACTTGGAGAACAGTATAAAACACAATACAGGCAGTGGGGATATTGAATTAAAATTTTTATTTGGAATCTGAACTTTAAATGGCTCATAGGTTACATACACCTATTACTGTTAGATGATGGTGCAGGCGATCAAAGATTCTCGACCAATTGCTGAACATGGATCTTAGTTTGGAACTAAAGTTTTATGATATTCAATTATCAAATTTATGTGGTTTGTGAACTCAAGACTATTAACTGTTTGGACAGTTGATTGGTAAGAACAACAATATATTCATTTAGATAACGATAAGCTAGAAGAAAATAAAAGAGGATGAGCTGATAAAAAGCAAAGAGAGAACAGTAGGTAAGGTGGTGTTGATCCATCATAAATAAATATAAAACAATTATAGCTAGCAAAACAACATAACATGCAAATTTGAGTCCTAGGTGTACCAAAACCAAGTAGCAACAAAGAACATGAAGTCTTGATGCAAGGAAACAAGCTTTTACCTTGGTGTAATTTGCTTTTTCCAAAACCCATGCCTGAAACCACATGCAAGACAAATGAAATGAGAAAACATAAGAATATAAAATAAAAGAAAAGAAAATTTTCATGTGTAACTTTGGGTTGCATGCTGAGGAGATATAAAGCAGCCTACTGTCAGTGACCTAGCTTAATTGTATAATATGGAAAAAAAACAGAACATAGCATCTAGCATTTTACTATAACACAATAAAATATGTACTTTTTCATACTACAATGTTCATAATCTCATTTAACCTATAATACTTAAGTAGGATAAACAAATTTAAGTTTTAGAACAGAAAAAATGATGTTTTCTGTTGAAGCAATTGTTTATTTTTATTGAAGGTTAGTGCAAGACACTGGCTAAGCAGTTAAGGTGCTCTACATGAATTGAGCAAGGCTATGGCCAAAGAATAATTTGTGGTTGCCAATATATAATAGTAAAATCAGAGAAGTCCACTTATAATGATCCAGTTACATGTTGAGGTTCATTCAGATATGGAATTAGGTGAGGTAGAGTGAAGTAAATCAAGAAAAAGATATGAGAACAATGAAGAAGAAACCTGGAATATCAACCCCAAAGCTAAGATGGTGTGTGAAGGTATCATTATACTGCGCTAAAGCCCTGCAGAGCAAAATAACAGATTAGAAGAGACACAGAAGAGACATTGATAAATATACTCCATGAAATGTTCTAAAAGAATATTTGAACATTTATTAATACCATTAGTAAATATTAGTTTGAAGGCACAATTGAAACAACAATGTTGGAAAAATGTAACAGATAACAAATAAGATCAATAACCATGTTCGGGTCAAAGAAAACAATTTTAGAAAACAAGGTTCTCACTTGAGGCAAACAATTTTAGAAAACAAGGTTCTCACTTGAGGCATGTAAATTGCTACAAGAATAGCACCAATGTAATTTGCTAGCAATAGACCGGAACCAAGAAAGGCAATATTCCTGACACCCAGTGTTGTTGCCAATGTGGAGATCTGAAACCTGATCAAAGAAAAATAAAAATAAAAAATACATTAAATCAATTTATTTACAATATCAACCAAGCAACAAAATAGTTGGAAATATGATATAAAAAAAGAATAACTTAACTAGAAAGTAAATTAAGCTCCCTCTCTGATATTCAAGGCTGACTATGGAAAGGGAATGCCACCAAAATGAGCTATATGTTATGTTTATGACAATCCAATCTCCCTTCAGTTATGCAATAAATTTTATATAAATTTCTTTTCTAAAGTGATTTCGGAAAACCATTTAAGAGCAAAGATCAGAATCAATGAAATAAAAAGTTGGGAAAAAATTATTCAGAAGTAGAAACTTTGAGTACTTACTTGCGATCTCCTTCCACGTCTGGAAGATCTTTGGTTATAGCTATGACCAAAGCAAATACCGTTACAAAGGTTGTGATGAAAGCAACAGGTGAGCTGCAGATAGAAAGATGTTACACATGGTGTTAGACATCACCATCATCTTTGCATGTGTCTGCAATGAGATGAACAAACAAATTTACATATCAATTCAAATTTATGGGATATTGATATCCAATATATTAACATAAATATGTGTAGCTGCTCATTTTGTGAAGTGGTACTACAAAAAACAAGATTCTATCAATCATTCACCTCCATTTAAATGTAAGGCCCAATGCAGATCTGGTGGCATAATATACACCAAAATTGAGAAGAAAGCCACGTACCTGAGAAACCAAATTCAATGATTCAATAGGAAAGGTAATCAGCACTATATAAATGGATTTCAGCTGACACAGATAACAAGTGTCTAAGCATAAAGACCAGGAAAATCAATAAGCAATTCATATCAGATAACAAAAGATGCATAAAGTGGGAAAGGATTTTTTTTCCAAGTTTAGCATGTCTTCATTTCACTGTCTGCTCAACATGGAACAATTGGTAAATCGGGGGTATGGCCCTATACTTCCAATAAGCACCATGCTATTGAGTGTTCATGTCTACTCAAACCACATCAAGATAAAAAGGTCAGCTTTCTACAGCATGAGACTGTTTCAACCTAAGTATACACTGTCATTTCCAGGCCTTATTTTGTAGTTATCATGGGCACATTTCCTACGATTCTCTTTGGCTCATCCATTATTACATTAATACATAATGTTTCCACATATAGAACCGTTGCCTAATTGGTAGGTTGAATTCATTTTGAGTGCAAACATGTCATTTAACCAGGAAATGAGTTGAAAATTATATCACAACAAAATTCTACTTCAATTCACATAATTTGTGGTCTTTCCAAAAACTAAACCAGATATTCCCCTCATTTCATCCAAGCAGTATAAACTCAGTTATTTGACCGGGAGAACCCAAGAGGTTTAGCTTACCGTGGCAATGATAAGAAATGCTGCAACAGGATACCTCTTCAATCTAAATGGAGGTACAGAATATATGGTGCCGAGGAATAATCCAAGACAGAAAAGAGAAGAAATGAATGGCCCGAAGTTACATCCAACAATAAAAAGGCCAGCAGCAGCAAAAAGCAACACCAAAAACCATGCTGACTGGACTGAGAGATCCCCTGCTGCGATAGGTAAATATGGCTTGTTAACTCTGCAACAATCAGGAAAGAATAGCTTAAACATGATGCAAACAAACTACTTTAAAGAAGTCCAACTATTACAACGAAGTTATATATATATATATATATATGAACAACTGCATGAGTTTGCCATGCTAAATAATAAAAATTAAACAGACAAATGAATACATATAGTGCCACATGATTAACATACTTGTCAATGCCAATATCATAAAATCTGATTAATCCCAACTATGTAGCCATTCCCACATATAAGTGCTGCGAGTCCGTAGAGTGCCTTGAATGTCAACCACCAATTTATCAGATCTGGGTTTTCTACTAGAGCCCTTGTGACCAATGCTCTGTCAAAAACACAAAAAACATATGTAAACATGAAGCAAAAGAGATTATGCCAAACTAAGCTAGTTGCAACCATCAAGATCATTTCAGTAAACAAGTAAATAAGGTATTTAAAACAAAATAAAATTGCTTACACTGAACCAAGTGCAGTCCCACGAATTGTGTGGGGCCTTAAAAATCTCCAAAATGAATCTTTAACGCTTGATAGTTTTTCCAACAGTGGATCTGACCCAGAAGCCCCAACTTGAGATGATGCCTGCCTAACATTCAAACTAGTATAGTAAATTTCCCCATAACTCAATTTTCTTCTATACCTATCCAAAAAAGATTCGCTTTGCAGGTAAATTTGAAGCATTCATCTACCATTGCTATCAACATAGGGCATGACAAATAGGTAGATCATGAAACCTAGATAGAAGGCACACCAGCAAACCATATCATGCTTTTTAAGGAAGAATCAAATGGCTAGCTTTCAAAAACATAATAGGAAAAACCCATGTTTTATCAAATCAGTTGGTTCTCCTTTCTGAAATCCTTCCCAACAGGAAAGCCCAAAATACAACATTAAGAATACTATATAGAACTTGAGGTTTCCAAACCCTTTTCTCCACCACATGGAGAGCAAGGTGATACTACCAACAAGAATTCCCAATCTCTATAATAACTTCCAGAAAATGTATCATCCTAGATCCTGATCACACACTCTGCTACAAATAGTAATACCTACTTCAGTGACATACACAGACAGGATTCAATCCCAAGTAAATGGAAAACTCTACAAAGGTGGTAATTAATTTCCAATGCAATCAAAAGAAAGATTATAGACATTTTGATTAAGTGGGTAGAACTTATTTCAATTTTGAAACTTATAGTCACTTTTCCACCATTTGGTCCCAGCTTTTTATAATGGACCAATGCAGTCCATGAAAGATTTCAAAGTAGGTCTAATGTACCAAGTTTGAAATACTAGTCAAATGACAGCAAATTTATACCAAAAACCTGTCACTTAAACAGTACACATCTGTGATTAACTAGGGTTAACACCAGAGGCAGTATAACATAAGGGTGATACATTAGACCAATTACGCAATTATACCCAAACTAAGCCAAGCACCATAAATGCCACATTTTCATGCAAACCTTTGAGTATAAACAACTCAATGGCAACAAGTAAAGCAAATCCAAATACAGCACAGCAGCATCATTCTCCAAAAGAACACCATCGAAAACACCATACAATGAGCTTCCCCTTTCAATTCAAAAATACAATCCAAAAACAGAGAAGAACACAAAGCGATTCAGCTGAATACAACATACCCGTATGACAAAACCCCTCGAGGAGGAATGGAGGAAGGTTGAAGTGATCGGGCGGGCATTGAGTCGGAGGACGGGGGCGCGGAGAGAAGAGATGGAGCTGGTGAGGGAGTGATGGCAGGGAGGGAGGAAGTGAGGGGAGTGAGAGGTGAGGCATTTGGCAGCGGTGGCGGAGCGTTGAGGAGAAGAGGAGGGGGAGGAGAGTGCCGCCATTGGAGGATGATGGGGTTTCAGCTCATGCTCTCTCCGCCATGGCTTTGTGCTTGTTTAGAATATGTGATAAGGCTTTGCTGCTGGGCCTACAGACGAAGAAAAATACTTTTATGTTATTATTATTATTATTATTAATTGTTACAAATAAGATGGGGAATGCTCATGCCAGCGTGGAGAACAATACGTCTTTACATGCTCACGCTATTGTCTTGTGCTACTCTCATATCCGCGTATAAAGAATGATTTGAGCACCTGGATCTCTACGATTAACGCTCTTTTATGCATAGCGAGACATCCTATCTTACTTCGACCCCTCGTATCGGTTCGGTAAACCATGAAAATTGTTACTAAGGCATTAACGGCCTCACTCGATCACGGTATAGAATTGGATGAAGCATCTTCAACCGCTTATCCAATCATCTGAGTCATCTATTGTTAGAGATGAAACTTGAAAAAGCCCATAAAATTCCCAACATATGTCACCTAACTACCAACAGCCTATAACTCCCCCTCATTATATATGAGCGATGTCTTATTGGAACGCTTGTAGGTATCTTACTCATTCCGCTTCTCCAATCGATAAGCACGGCTGACTGACTCTCTTCAAGAAATCACCCTCACAGCAACACACGATCTTTGGGAAGGATTAATCCATATGTGGCGATCCAGCAAGCAAGGAGCCCGCTTGAATTGTCATCCATATAGTGGTTAATTTGGATCTGCTATGATCCCAAGGAATAGATATCAACATAAATAAAAATTCAAGATTGCGCTTTACTATGAAATTTTACTATTACGATGGAGTAAGCTTGTAAATATTATTTTCAAATGTTTTTAATTTGCCTTCCACAGTATATAGTTATGCACTCTTCGATAATTCTTTTTGATAAATATTTTTATACTTTTCTAATTTTTGTGCAGCCTTCTATATATGGAATCTAAACAAATATTAATACTTTCTTGGATCTCAATTGTATAATACTAGCGAAATGAAAATTAGAGACTTTAGAGTTCACATTGCATAATCATATTTACACGTTTTTATTTTTTGATATAAAAATAAAATAAAATGGTTCTATCAGATAAAACCATAAAGGGTAGCTACACCAACTAAATAGACTTTGCACCTTACAAATGGTGATTCTTTTCTATGAAAGCTAATCATTTATATCAAGGAAACATCTCTTGTTTGTTCATATATACATATGTATATACATTGCTTATGTGTTGCCATGAAATCTATAGTTTAGCCACAATGGATGCTTACTTTCTAATCAAGCTTGATAAATGAATTTGTTTGTAATGAGGGGAGAATTAGATACTTATTGATTTAAGCCATTATTTGTTTTAGAATTTGATGATGCGAGGCTGTTATCGTCGACTAATCAATCAGGCAAATGTCACTCTTTCATAGTTAGAGTTGCAGGATTAGAGGCATTTTTCGTCCGTGTACTTTGGGCCGCTGTTCACTTTCGCCATCAGACTTTTAAAAACTTCTGATACTACTTTCGGTCTACGTGACTTTGCGCTTTTGCTAGTATAATACGCACATATCTACGCATACGGGCAAGAACATAAGCTACATAAGTTAACTCAATACGGTTAAGCATTCTTTTTACTACATTGCCATGCCACATCAGCATACCACATCACCATTTAAAAAATGGGCAAAAGCCACTAATGGTCCCTGTATAGTATATACCCTGGCAAAACTATTATTGCTAGTATTCCCTAAGTTTCTCATTTAATTTGTGATGGTTGTCAACCTAAATGTCTTAACGATAATTAAATATAAATTATAGACCAATAAAATATCTTTTATACCTTTAAGAGATATTTTAATTATTTTAAATTTCATATTTTTCATAAACATATCTATAAATTTATAGTCAAATAATTTTTTCATAGGTATACTTACAAGTTACAAAGGGTATAATTGTATCTCTTCTACATAATAGATAAAGTTCACATAATGTTAATGTTAATCTTGGGGCATATACACAACAAAATGAGAAACCCAGGGGTTTACCGACGCTTATGATTTTTTTAAGAATATATATATATATATATATATATATATATATATATATATAAACACAATATCAACATTATTTAGGGATATAACTAAAAAAAGCCAAATACTAAGAACATGGAGATAAAGATCCAGGCCTGCAAACATTGTACTTGTCCTAATAGCCGGCAGTACCAAACCAACCATATAAGTCATTCAACTCATCTAGTTAACATTTGGCAAACTAGTGATGAGAGGAGAGGCATGTGTGAAGCTCTCTTTTTGTGGTGGTTCTTCAAGGAAGTAAACATGGGAGGATCTCCTCAACCGCGGCGGCGCTGGTGAAACACGGAGACTCACAATATCATCTACATTTTCTTAGTCCGGGATGGTCAGCATCGAACATCCTCATCTCATTCGTGTCTACTCATTTTTACCGCGTAACGGTGTTCATCTCTAAGGTATGCATTCTCGTGGATTTGAATATATAAGTCTGGGTCTCTCATTCTGTTTAAGCTTAAAACTTTTAGACGTGGAAGAGATGGTTAGCGGAATTCAGTGAGGAAAAGTTGAGATGCCGGGTATTTATTCTTGGTCTTATAAGGAGGTGCGAGAAATAAGATCAGGAAATCATTTGTGGATGAAATAAATCCAGAATTGAAAGTGTTCAGATTTATTATGTAACAGGAGGTACAAGAGTGGGTATGTGTGTAAGCAGGATTTGATGGATGAAGATCTAATCACTGCCAATGAGTGAGAATGAATATGTAGCTCAAAGGATCTCTTTCTACAAAGTTGGTATTTCTTTTCTTGTTTATGAACTTTAGTATGTGTTTCTGTTTTGGAATGAAAAGCAAACCAAGAAGTTGATGGTGGACTCCAATTATTTGTAAATAGGAAATGAATAATGAAGGTGATGAAGAGGCGATTATACTTAAAATGTATCACCCTCATTGTTATCATCATCATCATCAACACCCACCACTAAAAATACCCATCTCAAGAGTATGCTGGAATCTGGAGGAGGATGAGGTGGTGCTGCCGGAGCCACCGCCGGAGATGGAGCAAGAGTCTCCGGGTGGTGGTGCATTGCCGGGAGGAGTGGAGATGCAGTGAAGAAGAAGCAAATGGGAGGGTGAAAATGGAGGCAAGTAAGTGAGTAAAGGGGAGGAGCCATTTCTTTGGGGAAGAGGGGTCAGGGAGGAGGATCCTCCGGAGCCCCCTCTTGTCGGGAGGTATTGAAACAGATGCTAATGTGCAAAACCGACTCATCGGAGAGATACCCCGAAAACCGACTGCGGGACCATGCAAGGTACTTTTCCTTATAACAAGAAATCCGCTTATATAATAAATTTGGTATATGAGTAGAACTGTGTATTTTTTTTTTCATTTTTAGAAAATTTGATGAATTACAATCATATCAATATCATATGAAGGTCAAAAATATAAGCTAGATATGTGACCCTGATATGGTTGAACAACTAATTGAAGTCGCGGTTTGTAATTCCCTCACCACAAGCTCTATGTGAGGGGACAACAAATGATGAATTTGAAATATGTATTTTAGGTACATTAGTTTGGTCTTAAAATAAAATTTCACTCAAAACACAATTTTCAGGTTTTTTTAATTTTGTTAAATCAAGTCTAACCTCAATTTAAAGAGGTAATTATTTATCACCCACGACACTTATTTCGGGATACGCTATTTTTTCACCCTAAAACACACACATCAGCCTAAAAATACTATGGCTACATTGCTCTTGTTACATACACCCCCGGCCCCTGCAAGAGAAAAACAAACAAATACAGCATGGGACCAATTCAATACTCATTATCTATAATTTAAAACATAAGAAATGTAATTTTCATTAAAATAAATAAATTGAGAAAATTAAAAAGATAATAATAATTGATGTAGTTGAAAGACACACTGTACTCTTCAATATTATTAGATAAAAATGGATAATTATTTATTAGTCCTCTAAAATGTACAGCAATCTGTGACCTCCCCTCATTATTTCAAGTACACCCCCAAACACACTTACTACAGTGACTCCATAGGCAATTTGGGCATTATAGCAAGTGACCTTGAATTAATTATCCTAAAAATCATTTTATATATTATTTATAAGCTTTGAATAATTCCTTAAATCTTTGTATTTGTGGATTTATTGAATATTATGTATATATATATATATATATATATATATATATTATTAGGAAGAGTTGGACAGGCTGGGTAGTGGGAGGGGAGGAGAAGGCAAGGTGGTGCCTTACAAGCTACCAAGTTTCTTCAATGGCTGGTTTCCAATTGCTCGTAAGTTCTCAATTGAATTAATTTAAATTTATTTTACATTTTTTTGATCCAAAAAAAATACATTAAAGATATGTTTGGATAGGAATATTAATTTATTCCATGACTTTGGAGTAAAAAATGTTTCAAAAATTAAAAAATAACTTATTCTTGAAACAAGTTATTTTTTAATTCCATCCTTATTGTTTTATAAAGGATTTTGAACTTTAAACATAACTATTAAGCTTGGAGTCATTAATCCAAACAAGTAGGCCAACCAGTGCAGACCAAGTGGTTGGAATATCAATTCTTGACTTACTTCAGTTTGTTCTTATAGTTTAAAATATATCAAGCACCTTATCTCTCTCTATATATATAGTCCACTCTGTTTAATTTCTTAAGCAATTGTTTGTATTCTCATTTGCTTCATTGTGGACATTAAAAATAGGGACCAAAGAGATAAATATAAAAGTAATCCCCAATTATAAAAATTTTCTTTATATAGATGCATATGCAAATATAAGACATTTTATTGTGATGTGTGTATATATATTAAAATTCAATATATAAATCCATAAATTCCTTTTATTTACATATATATTCTTTCAAAACCTAGTATTTATGTTTCCTAGGATGTTTAAATATTATTTTAAAAAAAACTTTCACAATAAAAAGTTTTTACTACTCATTCCTTCTCACGAGAGGCTATATATATATATAGAGAGAGTAGAGAGCACATCATCTAGCTGACAAGCCCCACAAAGGTCATCAGGTGTACAAAGGCCAAACAAATGGGTGGATCATTAAAAATAAATAAACAGTACTAAAACAAGAATAAATTTCAAGTAGACGACGATCTAATCATATCATCGACATCCCTAGAGAATAATATCTGGGGACGTCCCTATACGACTTTTAAACCCACGTATATATATAGTTATGTTATCTTGCGTCGGCCCATACTAACATCCACCCAACAAAAAAATTAAAACCCTATAAAAACACTACCCATATGAGAAGTGATTTAATGGGCAAAAGCCGCGATTGTATCAAAAATCAGTATATATATATATATATATATGCAAAGCGGCAATTATATACAAGGGCAAAGTTGAATGAAAAAAATGAGAATTGAATGATGGTGAAACAAGATGCAGGCAATGTGGGAAGACATTCAAGCCAGAGAGAAACTACACTCACACATGAAATCATGCAAAGTATCTAAGGCTCACAGGAAGAGCACCGGCAACATTGAGAAGCTACCAATGAGAACCACAACACACTGAAAAATTTTCAAGAGAGACACCACCATCCTTCTTTTAAATCTCGCTAGCTGATCAATCCTCGAGCAATGCATTCCTGTTTTTATTTGATTTCACATATATAGATTTGTTATATCTGTTTGACATTTACTGAAACATCGTGGTTTGATTTACTGAAATAGAAACAGATAAATAGAAAAATCGAAGATGAACAATGCTTCGACGATGTAGCTGTTGAATGCCTTTTATTATGCCTATTGCTTCAATTGAATTCCATGAATTCAAAACAGGATCATGTAAATTCCCTTCGTTTCAATTCATGTATGATGAACAGAATGATGGAAAACAAATTCATGATAGAGCATGAGAATTTCAGATAATTTAAGACAATCGATTCAATTCATGCATGACGAACGAACATATGGAAAATAAAAAATGAAAAATTGATGATAGAGCATGAGAGTTTCAGATAATTTGAGACAATTGATTCAATTCATGCATGATGAGCAGAAGGATGGAAAAACAATTTCATAATAGAGCATGAAAATTACAGATAATTTGAGACAACTGATTCAATTCATGCATGATGGACAGAAAGATGGAAAAATTCATGATAGTACGGTAAATTTCTTATACTTTACAACAATTGTCTGGAAAAAAAAATTCATAAATTGAGTATAAAACAACTGTTAGATAAAAATCATACTAGTTTTAGAGTAATCAATTTGAAAGACGGATAAAAGACCAATATTCTTACAATTGAGGTGTCTCAACTGAACTCTTATAAGAAACCATTACTCAGCACGCATCGCCCCTACTTTTTGGAAATGAGTGGTAGAATGTGAACAACCTTTAACATGGCAAACATCGCCACCAAAGTCGAATCGGGCGCAGATGACTCACCACGGTTTGATAACTCGGATCACGACCTAAGGCCATGCCGCCCTTCTCCGAAAGCTTCAAACACCGATGGCAAAAGAGGACCCTCATCTATCGGTTGAAGCACGGCAACCAACAGAGGGGCGTTATGCTTACCTGGCTATGTGCTACCGACCCAAGGAGTCGCAGTTAATGGTGGACAATTCAGAACAATCGACCGTAGAACGACCTCAAGCCGGGAAGACCTTCTGAAAATGGATACTAAATCCAAACCAGTGTCTTTGGCCAAATCCTCTACGTTTCCCGCTGTAAATACTACGGCGTAGTAAGATGTCCTCCTCTAATTTCATTATGGTGGAAGCAATCGTGCTCCGCAGTAAGATCAAGCCTTTTGATCATGGCCGCCCGGGAGATTAAGCCTCTTAATGCTACAAAACTTAGCTTAAGAGACAATGGAGTAGGAGAGAGGACTTGTTGCTACTTATGCAACAGAGAGGAGGAATCCACTAAACATATACCGCATCCAATACAATATTCGAAAGTGGAGATTCGCCCTACCACGACTATTAAGCGAGGGTGCGGAACGCCTAACTAGATACAAGATTTGCGGGGCCGCTACCAATTTTCCAAACAAATGCGTGCCATCCAACATTATCAAACTCCCGCTTGTTATGGCCGCCACCGGGTGTATGTGGTTGAAAAGGAACATGCGGTGCTTTCAAGATAAAACAACGGTGCTTACACTTAATCTACTCCTGGCTACTACATAGATTTCTTTGTACTCATCTTGGTTTGACATACATCTAACGCTAAGCAAGAGAAACCAACCCAGTATGCACACCATTGTTGGGTTTAAGCCTTTACTCCTTACCAAAGTGAGGAATCATACATAGAACCCTCGGGCGCCGATTTCGGCGGATAAGTGGAGCCAGACAGACCAGCAAGCACTCTGGGACACAAATGAGCTCCAAGGACTACCAGATATGTTAGATCCAAATTCCTTTCTTGGAAACTCCCGTCCTGTTTTAGGAACGACATATCCGGCTTGGTTTACTCATGAACCACATATACGTAACCTCCACGGCCCTCCGCCTCGGACTATTTTACTTTTATTTCTAATAAATGAACGTGGTTTATCCACATTATAAAAAAAAATAGCAAATATTCTCTCACCATTTGATCATGGAAGTCGACATTATTAAACACTAAAAAGCCATTAAGACTTCAATTCAATCACTGGAGCCTCCTCGGCTTCCTCTTTAGGATTCCGGGTCGATAAACTTGACACGGACCTCGAATGTGATTTGTCCTCTAGACCAGCTCGCTAACAATGACCTTCACTCACTACCGCTAAGCTTTACCGACTACCATAATCGCTTTAACAAGACAATAAAAACAAGGGTTTCAAGTACATTTGAATAACAAGAAAGGCTCAAATATACGTGCAAGCTTTAAATCTAGATTTCGTGAATTTCACATCTCATTTTGAAAAACATTTAACGATACTCATGAAGTTGAATAACAAAAGAGCAATAGAGATCAAGACTCATAAATCTTCACAACCAAAAATAAAAAGATAGAGATAATTGCTTGCATGCCCCTGAACAAAACATCAAAAATTACTTATTTATTCTAAAGTGATAATTGTTACATACTACCCCTCTACGTAAACAAATGTAAAAATCGCTTTATATGCTCCTACCGCTACTCATCAAGGGTCATTGTTAGGTGGTTTTGTAGGGTATGCTAGCAATCAAAGCACGCTGTTGTTTCAGAGGGGTATGCACGCAAAACAATTATCACTTCTTTAGAATTCACAGAATAAAGAATTTTTACGTTTTCAGAGTGTGCAATGATAAACAAAACCCTAAAAATATAGGGTTTATAAGCAATCTTCATCCCTTACAATTGAAGGACCATTGAATGTACAACAACATAATATTAGGAAACCGATAAATATACCAACTGAACTATACCTACGAAGTTTCCATTGGCTAAAAAGAATATTCCTCAATCACTTGTAAATTCCAATATTAACAAGTGATTATGAAATGCAAATAAACAAAAATCGGAATCAAAAGTATGTAGGTAGTTTAGTTGGGGTTTTGGCTTGAGGAACTGATCTGCTTCTAGGAATCTAATTGATTGACTGTTCTCAATGTTTCATTCATCAACCCAGACGTAGAAAACAATACTTTTAAATAGAGAGTGAACTTTTTCTTTTAGTGAATGCTTGATTATTATAATGAAAATTAAATCTAATGAAAAACATTGTACTAATCTTCATCCTGCACTAAAAAATTAAACAAAAACAATCAGAAGAAATCTCCACAAAGCAAAGATACATGTGATAAACATTATAGTGCATTGAAAGAGAAATAACAATCTATACTTGTAGCACTAAGGGTCATACAAAGTGATGCAAGATGTAAAATTTCCACAATTTGTTTATAATCCAGAGATTGCTAGTTTTGGACTACCCTTAAAAACGCTTAACTTATAAAAAATCGCTTTTTAAAAACCGCTTTTATCATGTTGACTACATGACCCCAACTTTTCAAAAAATATCAGCTTTTGAGTTTTTTTGAGCCTCGCTTTTAAAAAACTCAATCCAAACATGTTTTTTTGAACACAAAAGCACTTATAGCATTCAAAAAAAGCCTAATCCAAACATGTTTCCCTATGCGGCTTTTACCAACACAATTGGTAGAGAAAACTACAAAAGAAACAATCACTTATGCATAAAAAACCCATGCATATCATGTATTTTGCATGAAAACATCATAAAAATCAAACCTTTCGCTGTGGGTGGATTCAAGAGATAGCTTATCTCGCCTGATCAAGTCAAAACCCCAGTACGGCATTATAAGGGGATTCTCAAACGAGATAAGCCTCGCTTGCCAGGGCTTCAATTTTAGAACTTGAATCTGATCCTGGACTGCGATTAGAGCCATTAATTAAGTGAAATTATATGCTCAAAAATTATGTTAATCGGATTCCACTTATCATATTAAAAATTAGTATCACGTGCAAACCAAAACCAATTTGGGAACAAATTAAATTCAATTATATTTCTTTCAATATAAAATTTGAAAACAATCAATGAAATTTGTTTTTTTGGTATTATTCAGGGTCGCTTATATAAAATTGCTTCGTCTACAAGCAGAGATACACCTCAAGCAATAGAAACTGAGATAGATGTATTTAAATCCATTGCCCGGGCAGTGTCCGGGTAGCCGGACCTGCCTTCAGGACCGCCACAAGCACGAAGAAATGTAAGTGCGATGACTTTATGAGGAGTCACCGTGGCAAGATGGCCGTGAATAGCCCAGAGGATCTAAAAGGAAGTGAAGGGTGGACATTGGCCCACTACGTATCAACTTGTATCTTAACTTCATTAATCAAATAAACGAATACCATCCTAATTTTAATAAAATCGAAAACAATCTCAATTTTATCAAAAGTATCATTTCAAATTTTGAGCCACAATGGATAAAATTGAGATTGTTTTCAAATATAATAATAAGGCCCAAATCAAAATTTTCTAATAAAATGAAAAATACCACAATGTGGCATGAATATTCTCCAGAAAATAAAAATTAATAATTCAGGCCCATTAACAACTGGCGCGGATCCGGCCCATCGAATGACTGGCCAATATTCTGCTGAGCTGCTTCTGGCGCATGCAACCTAAGCAGCTCTAAAACTCCTCCTCACTTGCCAGCGTCGTTGAGAAACCCTAGCAATGGCCGCTCGAAAGCAGGAAGAGAAGGGAGAAGAAGAAGCACCAGAAGCGGAACCCTCGTCGACGTCCCCAAACCCCATAAATCCTTCTAAGAAATCGATAAAGGATTATCCCGCCCGCTCCTCCGCTGCAGCTGTGCTGCCGGCTTCTCTTCGCGTCCAATATAACGATCCTGATTTCCCTGAGGTTGTAATTCTTTCCAGCTTGGTTCTGCTTCCTTGGTTTTAATTGAACGCTTTGATTGGAATTTGTAGTTTGGGGTGTAGGAGGTGGGAGGTTGCTGAGCAGGGAGGAGGAGGCGGAGGCACGAGCAGAGGCTGAAAGTGGGAGCTCTGATAGGGAGCAGCTTGTTTCTAGGTATAGCAGGGACAAAGGAATCGGGAAGAAGAAAGGGAAGGGGAAACCTTTTGGTGATGAAGAGGATGATCTGGGGTCTTTGTTCGGCGAAGGCATCACTGGAAAGCTTCCTCGACATGCAAATCGTATCACGTTAAAGGTACAACGTTTTGTGACTTCAAGTCATCTAATTGCAGTTTTACTGTTGTTTTTATGTGCAAAAGGAGCTTACTTGTTCTATTTATTAGTGACGTTCTTCATATCCCTGCTCCATTGATGATTTCCCCAATGCATGTTTCATGACTCAGATTATGGTAATCCTTTTTATGTGTTTCTTTGATTCTATAAGATGCTCAGAGGCATTAATTTTTGCACTAATGACTTCAGAGAAACATACTAAGTTACAGTTGACTGACCCTTGGTATTGTTACAGCGATAAAAACATGAGTTTTAAGTATCTGAGTGGCTTGAGGTATCTCGATATTTCATTCGTCTGAATTTTCCAGAATATGTTGATCCTTTTACGTCTTCTTTGTTTCTATAGGATGTTTAGAAACATTAAGTTTTGAGCTAATGACTTTGTAGAAACATACCAAGGCATTGTTTAGTGACTCTTTGTAGTATTATGGGGCATAAGCGTGAGTTTTGAGTGTCTGATTGGCTTGGAGTATTTGACTTTCAAGTGTTGGCAAGCTTGGTGAGGTAGACCACTACATTTGAAATGTCTGAGAGTATCAAAGTGTTTGATTCCTCTAATAAACCTTGTGCATAGAATGGCCATTAAATAGAGGAAGTCAGTTTAGTTAAGTGGGAGTCCTTTATTTTTCTATTCTCATATAATTGATAATAATACGGGAGTCTTCTTTATGTTCAAATTACTAATAACAAGGAGGGTGTAAGTAATCCTAGATGGTGTGTTCTTAAAAATAATCCCAAAAGCTACTCATTTCATCATAATAACCACATTAAAAATATATGAAATAATTAGGGAATTAGCAACAGCAACTTCAAATCAAGCAGCTCAGACTTCTTGGTCTTTTTGTTTTTTGCTGATAAAAATTTATCTTCATGCATTATTTATTTCCTCCATATTGTTAGCATGGATTGGTAGAAAGGTTAACACAGGAAATTCAGCTTTTTGAACTTGCTACTTTATGACTTCTTTGCCTGTCTTGGTGTCTTTGTCATCTTAAACATCACTCTGTTTGCAAGCTCATTTTCATTCAATATTGTTAGCTTGCATTGATATATACATATATAAAAGCTGAAACTGATTTTCACATATGCATTGGCACTGCCTGTCTTAAGATGTGAAGTTGGATGTTG